>JAFEMH010006481.1:0-122151 GCA_022495995.1 Adenophora triphylla var. japonica
TTTTGGTATGTTCGGTGGCCCCCAACTTTCGAGTTGACTTCGTCGACTTGGAAGTTAAGAAAGATTTCTTCGCCAAAAATTGCTTTACCTCGAAGCTCGGTACTAGTCTTTGAACAGCGGTCGACCGTGCGATGACGTGGCAACATCCCGATCGCTGGTGACTGACGGTTGGAGACTGAAGGAGCGCCTGGCTTTAGCTAATGATTGCGAGGAGCCTTCTGACTCTTGGAACTCCCTTCTCGGGAAAACCGCCTTCAGCTTTTAATTTTGGAAAATTAATTTTGATTTTCTTTTCCCTTCCAAATTTAGGAAAATATAAATGAGAGATCCTTCTTCGTTTAGAACTTTTCTTTGCTTCTAGAACTTCTTCTTCTCCGGCGATAATCAAGGGATTTCGGAAGATTTAAATTCGGCTTTCCTCGGCTCCAAAGAACGAACTTCCTTTCTCCAATCAATTGAGGTATTTCCCTTGTATTTTTGTTTTAGGACTTTAATTTACGCTTGGTGCTTAATTCCGGTGGCTAGAACCTTTAGTAGTGAACCGGGAGCTTGGTATGGCTACTTTGTACTATTAATCGTAGGGCATGTAAGAATGTGAACGGCGAGTGGAGAGTGATGTCCTTGGATGAGTGTGCCTCCATTTTGACTAGTTGGGGATTGAATTACACTTTGAGATAGGGCTGCCCGTTGTAGGAGCGATAATGTGGTGATTGACGACTCGAATGTTGTCGCTTTTCATTTATTCCATGAATTGCTTGACCATATCACCTTATTTTATGTTAGGGATGTCCAAAAGCCCTCCTTCCTTAGAAATAGGATAGGTTTCCCAGGGAGTCTAGGTCGTCCTTAGGTAGGTCGGACCGATCGTGATCATAGGGCCGACTCCCTGCTTCCTCTTTTGCTTGTACAGATATGACGACTCAAGAAGGGAACGGCGCCTCAACTTCTTCCGGTCCTCGAATTGTTAATGCGTTTGGGTCCGATGTGGTGCCGAGGCAAGAATGAGAGGGGCTATGTACCTCAACGACCTACTCGTGGGAGGAAGAACTTGGAGTCTCGTTATGATGTGATCTCTGACTTACGTGGGGTAGATAGAGGCGAGACTTTAGGTTGACTATCCTTACTCAGAAACACTTTTTAGCCAAATACCGTTCGACCTTCACTAAAGATGCTACTAGGGTAGCTTTCTTCTACGGACAGTTTGAAATTTGGTTTGAAATTTGCCGTTGGATCCTTTCATTAATGAGTTTACGGAATGTATGGATGCCCTCCCTTCGGCTCGGTGCTAACACTTGCGAGTCTTTGGTGTGCTTTGTAATGGTGTGCGAGCTCTTGGGACATGAGCCTTGCATGAAAGGTTTTCAAAGAGTTTTTGGTGCCAAGCTAGATAAGCACGGCGGGGAATTAGCACTCCCTCAAGCCCAACTCTCCCAAGTTGTTTACCAACCTTCCAAATAAACACAATTGCTGGAACTCACATGTAGTTTTAGTTGAGAGCAGGCTGGGTTGGGAATTTCCGTTGCCCCATGATGAATCTGATGCTATCAGTGAGGAGAATTACTGGGAGCCTCCTTGGTGTAGAACTTTGTATAGAAAATTTGTGTGCCTGGTCAAGGATGGACCCGTTGATTGGGAGTCATTAGTGACAACCAAGTACAATTATGTTCTAGCAGGGATGATGCCTGGAGATGAGGCAGTAGTGCCCCTTGCACCGGTATTGAGAGGCCAGGTGTACCCTGATTGGGTAACCCACTCTTTGGGTAGATTAGAGGAGAATTGTCAGTTTTGTCGAAGCAAGGCGACTACTTTGCAGAAACGATGGAGAACACGTCGGTGGTAAGGGTTTATTCGCCTTTTCTCATTAGCTCGTCCAATGTTAACTTGCATGAGTGCCTTTTTATAGGCGTATAGGATTGCTTTGATCTGCATACTTAACTTTCAGCTCGACACTTATTTGCTCGCTTGTTGAATTAATTAATTCGTACATAGAACTGCCTGCATTCGTATCTCTGTATTTATCGGATGGTTTGCTCGTATGTAGAATTAATTCGTACATAGAACTTATTTCGAATAGCAACTCCTTATCAAATTGCACACTCGTATGTAGAGTTATTCAATTCGTACATAGAAGCTGCTTTGAATTGTCGAGCTAATACTTTGATGTCGTGCGGTTTTGACTCCCGAACAAGAAGCCGCCATGGTTCGAATTGTTGGAGTTTCGACAAGAAGAAGTCTAAGAGGGCCCACGGTGCTGCGAACGCCAAGGCCCGGCGGAGAGAGGGATGCTTTGCCGCAAGGAATAACCTTCTCCCCAAAGACAATCTTTGGGTTAATTCCAATGGAGGAGGTCGCTATAGAGGGACCTTCAACGTAGTGGTTCCCATTCCATGAATGTGAATGAGGGAGGGAGGAATTCGGCGGAGTCGCCTAGGCCAAGTCCAGAGCTCCGATCTTGTTCGAGAGGCCAATGCTTTGCGACCTCTGGGAGTGAGATGGCGGGCTCCGGCCCAATGAATGTAGTTGAAATTGATGATATTGTTGAAGAGGAAGATGATCGGGCATTGAGGGACGAGGAAAGATCAAGGTGCAGGAAGGGCAAGGCCGTCTCCCCAAGTCCACTCCCTCCTTTAGCCCCCCCTCAGGAGCCAAGAGTCTCGTAGATGATTTGATTCGAAGCTCGCGATGTTCCCCCTCTCATTGGAGTCAACAAAGATGACTCGGCGCTATCTGATGTGGCGCTTGGTCAAGTGGTGGTGAGAAGGGCCACTGGATGTGGATCTCTAGCTCACTTTTTGAAGAGAAGGGGATGACTCGAGGAATTTTCACCGATGCAGGTTGGTGCACGGCGAGGTAAAACTTTACTTTCCCTTTACATTTAATCGCTTATTATATTAGTTCGTCGATTCTCCTCTTGGTCGAGCTAATACTTCCAACGCTTCCTCTAATGCAGTCTCTCGCCATGAGCGAGCAAGCTAAAAGTTCCCCGGAGGGCGTCAATTGAGAGGGAGAAGCGGGCCCCTGCGCGATTATGCCAAAAGGCACAAAGAGCCGGCTGACTTGAGAGAAAAATACAACGATCTCGGACAACTCGTGAGGCCAACGAGATGGTGAAAACCAAAGCTTTGTCCGTCTGGAGGCTGCTAAATCCAAGCTCAAGGAGGTGGAGTTGGAGAGAGATGCGAAAGAAGAACCTGGAGAAGGCCAATGCGAGCTAGCCACCATCAACAAGCTCTTGAAGGATAAAGATGCCCTATTGCTCGAGGCTGCGGGAGGAGCATCGACTTGAGAGAGAGAAGGGCCAGAAAGATCTTCATGCTTCTTTGTAGAGAAGGCTGCTAAGGACGCCTCTGAAGCCGCCATTGAGAAGTTCAAGGAAGGGGATGAGTATTACAACGCTATAGTGTCCAAGGCTCAAGACTTCCTTGAGGTAGGGAAGAAGGCATATGGCTCGCCGTGCACCGGTAGATCCAGCGGCCACGGTTACCATCGAGCAATTAGCTCGTTGGTTTTACGAGTCCCGGTGCGATATGCCGGCTCGCCAAGGTCATTCGCTTGTGCCTTATCTCGAGAATGACTTGGCCTTTATAGCCCGGAGGACGAGGATGACCATTGCGAGAAATGGGAAGCTCCCCTATAGGCGATAGGAACTTTGATGTAGTCTTGGGTGAACTTGAGGATCTTTGAAGCCATGGAGCCAATGGATGAACACATTTATTCGGAGTCGGGTAAGCCTTTGGAGCCTCAGCAACAAGAAAATGGTGAAGGCCAAGCTTCCCTTGACGACCAAACTGATATCGGCCAGAGCTCTTAAATTATTTGTAATGAACAAGTTTCAAACAATATTTTTTGTTTTTGCTTCAACATTATTCGAATGCCTTGGCCCAGTTTTTGGGAGGCAAAATATTTTTGTAAATTAATTTTGCTTAAGTCTTAGCCCGTTTTGGGAGACTTATTTCTATACGTAGGCGACTTTTGTTTCCGAGAATGTCGTATGCTTTTCATTCCATATTGTATGTCGAGCTAGATGTAGATAATATAAATGAGTTAATTTGAGCCTAAAGGCGACTTGATCTTGTTGGTGTAGTCGACCTCAGACTTAATTAACTTTTTTGTGAACGAGATTGACCATAAGTCAAACCTGTTCACCCTTTGAACTGATTAAGAATCGAGTTAGTTGAAACGAAGTCGACTAAGAGTCGGACTTGTTAAATGAACAAAGCCGATTTAGAATCGAGCTAAGATGAACTGACTAAGAGTCGAGTTAAGATGAACTGACTAAGAGTCGAGCTCATTAGAACAAAGTCGACTAAGAGTCGGACTTGTTAAATAAACAAAGGCGATTAAGAATCGAGCTTGTTGGAACGAAGGCGACTAAGAGTCGAGCTTGTTAAATAAACAAAGGCGATTAAGAATCGAGCTTGTTGGAACGAAGGCGACTAAGAGTCGAGCTTGTTGATGTTAATGTAACACTATGCTTGATGGAATGAAGCGCACTTTTTATTGAAGTAGGAAATATGCTTACATCGACTTGAAGCTAGAACTTAATACAAGCTTGAACTTTGAAACCAAAAACTAGAAGTAGTATTTGATGAGGTGAGTAGCATGCCAAGGATGTTTCAATTCGTCACCTCCAGGATGAGCTATCATGTAGGTTCCTTCTTTGACGACTCGAGTAACCACATATGGACCTTCCCGATTAGGAGATAGTTTGTTCTGCGGGTCCTTCTACCCGTTGCTTCAATCTTTCTTAACACATAATCTCCAACCTGGAATGACCTTGTTTTAACCCTCTTGTCGTGGTAACTCTTAGTTATTTGCTTGTAGTTGACCATTCGGAGGTAGGCAGTCTCTCGCTTTTCGTCGATTAGATCCGGGTCGATCAATCTATTGTTATCATTTTGCTTCGATTGAAGAAAGTCACTCTAGCGAGTGGGAATCGAGCTCGGCGGGTGCCATGGCCTCGATCCATATGTGAGAGCGAAAGGGGTTTCCCAGTAGGCCCCAAGTGGTTGTACGAAGCGCCCCGAAGAGCAAGGAGGGAGTTCGTCCAACCAATTGTTACGTCGACCTACGAGTCTGTCTTGAGCGAAGATAGAACAAGCTTATTTCTTTGCCTCGGCTTGCCCATTTCCTTGAGGATATGCGACGAGAAGATTGCCAATGCTTGATTCCTACCCGATTCATCTACGCTTGAAGGCTCTTGAAGCTGTAGTCCGTTGTCGAGATCTTATGGCTCTTGGAAAACCAAATCGGCACCAAATGAAATCATGAATGAAGTTTATAGCATTTTCCTCCGTGATGCGAGCTAATGGTTTAGCCTCAACCCATTTAGTGAAGTAATCTATAGCAACGATCACATACTTGCAATTTCCTCGGGCGGGAGGAAGGGTCCAATCAAGTCGACACCCCACATGTCGAATGGCCGGTGCAAGTGCGGAGTACGCTCGGTTGTAGGCATGTGAGGTAAGTTGGCAAACCTTTGGCATTGATCACATTCTTTGAACAAAGTTGTGAGTGTCGGCTCTCATATGTGGCCGATAGTATCCCAAAGTGATTAACTTGTCTGCAGAGTCACGGCCCCAGGGTGTCCACCACGAGATCCCACTGTGTACTTCATGTATCAATAGGGCGACCTCTTGAGGGTGGATGCACTTTAGTAATGGCCGAGTATAGGATCTTACGAAGCAGGTCGCCTCCTTGAATGACATATCTCGGAGCTTTCTTTTTGATAGCTCGAGCCTTCTTCTCGTCATCGCGGCTCGCCACTTTGCAAGTATGCTTTCATTTCCTCGATCCAACACTTCTCCCTGAGTCCAATTTCTTGAGGGATCATCTATGCCTTGAATTTTTACCCTCTCATGTGGATTTTCGAGGAAGGAGATAGGCTCGCCATGTGGCTCATACGAAGTAGCAAGTTTCGAAAGGAGATCGGCCCGGCTCGTTATCTTCTCTTCCAATCCTTTGAATCTCCCAAAATTCTAAGTCCTTTATCGGTTCTTTCACCGGAGTCGCGGTATTTGATGAGAGTAGGCGAGCACTTCGTATTCGCCTCGACTGATTGACTATCAATTGTGAGTCACGGTAGGCCATGATCTTAGTCGCTCCAAAACACTTGGCATATTCGATAGGCTGCAATCAAGGCTTCATATTCGGCTTGGTTGTTGGAAGCGTCAAATTTGAACCTTAGCGATTCCTCGTATACGATCCCGGACTACGCTCGACCAAGACAATTCCGGCTCTGACATTTTTGTTCTTGACCCGTCTGAATAGACCTTCCAACAATCGACGGGTAGAGCGATGGCGACTTGTGACTCGGCTCTTTCCCTTTGCCTTTTTCTTTTGGAGCTCATTGTTCGTCATCTTCCTTGGTGAACGTAAGCTCGACCAAGAAGTCGGCTAGAGCTTGAGCCTTGACGCCTTTCGAGGTCGATACTCAATGTCAAATTCGGTGAGGGCAATTGACCAATTGAAGCGATCGACTGAACTCTCCGGCTTGTGCGGTATTTTTCTTAAGGGAGCATTGGTAAGAACCACGATTGGATGAGCCGGAAAATAAGCTCGTAACTTTCTTGAAGCTACGACTAGGGCATAAGCAACTTTCTCGGCGTTGTAATACACCTTTCCACGTCTGTCAAAGCTTTGCGATGTAGTACTTGGCTTTTGAAGCCCTTCATCCTCTCTAATCAAGGCGGTGCCCACGAGACTTGTCTCCGCGAGATAGATAAACAAACAATGTCTCACCAGTTGTCGGGCTACTCAAGAGAGGTGGAGTAGCGAGATAATCTTTCAATTGTTGGAACGACGAATGACATTCGGTCGTCCATTCAAAGCTTTTCGTCCCCCTTAATGCTTTGAAAAAAGGGAGAGACCTCTCTGTGACTTTGATATGAAACGGCCGAGAGCCGCTATCCTTCCATTAAGTCGTTGCATCTCTTTGATAGTAGTGGGAGCCTTCATGTCGACTAGAGCCTTGATCTTCTCCGGATTAGCCTCTATGCCCCTACGAGATACCATGAATCCCAAGAACTTGCCGAGTGCAACTCCGAATACACATTTGCTAGGATTGAGCTTCATGTCGTTTGCTCGTAAATTGGCGAATGTCTCCTTTAGGTCGACTACGTGACTCCCGGTCTTGGTTTTAATGACCATGTCGTCAACGTAAGCCTCCATATTTCGACCAATTTGTGAGGCAAAGACTTTGTTCACCATTCTACGATAAGTTGCACCCGCATTCTTCAAACCAAATGGCATCATATTGTAGCGGTAGATGCCCCCAGTACTTTGAAATGCCGTCTTGACTATATCGTCCTCGTGCATCTTAATCTGGTGGTATCCCGAGTAAGCGTCGAGAAGCGAGGGTGGAGTGCCCGGCAATAGAATCCACCGGCTTGTCGATCCTTGGAAGGGGATAAGCTGTCTTTTGGGCATGCAAGGTTCAAAGTGGTGAAGTCGACACACATCCGCCATTTGCCGTTTGATTTCTTCACCATGACCACGTTGGCCGGCCCGGGTTGTATGAACGGCCTCTTTGATTATACACACTCAAAAGTTTTTGTACCTCGGCTTTTATAGCCTCTTCCTTGTCGCGAGCAAAGCTTCTCAATTTACGGGCCTAGGCTTAATGGTCGGGTTGACTTCGAGTCGATGAACGGCGACCTCCTCCTTGATTCCCCTCATGTCCTCTACTCTCCATGCGAAGACATCACTTGCTTTCTTTGAGTAGCTTGATGATTTACGCTCGCTCCTCAACCGATAAGCGCTTTCCAATTTGAATTTTTGGTCGGGGTAGTAAGAGTTGGTGATGATTGACTCCGGCTCATCTACGGCTTCTAACTCGAGTCCATCTACGAGCTGCAGAGTTTCTACTATGATTTCCACGACCTTTTGTCTTTCTTCGGCTCCCGAATGCGGGCTTCCTCTGTATCATATCATCGAGCTTGTCTGCAACCTCGTTGGTAGGGGCCCCAGAGTTATTGTCTATGCGGAGGCATAGGTCACCTATGACGACTTGATCGACCATAACTACATCAGATCGACCTCGGTGGTGTCGAGTGACGTGTCGACTCGGGCGTGACCTCGTCATTTGAGCGATAGGTCGACTCTACCACGTCGGTGATTGTTGACGGTCGGGTAGTTTTGGTGGTAGGCGAGACGGCTTCAAGTAACCATCGGCGGTCTCAATCTCCGGCTCCCTTTTCTTTCTTTCTCTCGAGAACATGATCCGGATATGCACGAGTGTGCCTTGTACGCAACCCACTCCGGCGGGTGTGGGGAACTTTACTCGGTGAGGAATCGAGGCTACCATTCCAAGAGCGACTGTCCGGGAATTCCAAGTATGGCGGCATAGTCACTATTTACATCAATTACGATAAATTGTACCTTCGAGACAATCCTGAGGGGTCTTTGGCCTAGGTCGACGTCGAGCACTATCGGCCTTTAGCATCAACTCGGTGGTTGGTGAAGCCCTCCAACTGCCATCATATCTCTCCATTTGTTCATCATTAAGACCCGTCTCCTTGAAAGTTTTATAAAATAAAATATCCTTGCAGGCCCCGTGTCGACTAAGAGTACGCTCGTCGTACATCCATCAATGAGACACAGGATGACGAGAACTTGCTCCCTAGCCGCCATATTGGTTGCCAATTCATGGGGGTAGAAGGCGGTGCTTCATCTCTTACTTCTGCTCCTTGGAGGCACATGTGGGGCCTTATTGGTGGAATATCTTGTGCTTGATGGCCGTGTTGCTTGCTTGTTCGATAATGACCCCCGAGGTTCGATGCTAAGTGCCTAGGTCCTTGTTGCCCACTGTTTGCTCACCTCCCCGGCTTGAGGTCTCTTCCACATAAGCTTCGAGTCTCCACAGTCGACCATTCTCTGGATGATACGCTTTAATCCCAAGCAATCCTGCGTGAGATGACCGGTGTCTTTGTGGTAGTCGCGGTACTTGCTTTGTTGTCCCGCCTAAACTTGTTGCCTGGATTCATTGGAATTAGGAGGAGCCGGCTCGACGGCATTTAAAATCTCGGTTCGACTCACCGTGAGGGAGTGAAAGCTTCGGGCACCTTCTCTGTCGCCCTAGTTACATTCTTTCCATTTTTATTGTTCCCCATTCTTGTTGGAGTCCTTTTTATCGTCGGCGACCTCCACCTTGGGGCTTTTTCCATTCTTTTTCTCCTTCCTCTCCTCGTGCAAGAGCGACATTGTATACCTTCTCGAACAACTCTTGTCGAGTTGTCCGTACGAAGCGTAAGCTCATAATCCGTATCTGTGAGGAAATACCGTTTCGGAAGCGGTTGATGACTTCCCTATCGGTGATGTCCTCCTCTATCTTGTCCACCATTTCTTTGAACTTGGTGAAGTAGCTCATCGAGCTTTCATTCTTCGCTTTGCACCAAGTTATTCGGGTCACGCGACGATCGTCTTCCGAGCTCCTGCGGTCGAAGCGATCTAAGAACTTTGTCCTGAAGCTTTGTCCAAGTGGTGATGCTATCGGCGGCAAACCATTGAACCAAGTTAAAGCCGCCCCGGTAAGTGTGCTTAGGAGAGCTTTGCACATGTTGTCATCTTCATTGGCGACAAAGCACATAGTGGCCTCCGGATGTTGTATGTGACTCTTTGCATTGGTGGATCCTGAATATTTCTCCGTAAGAGCGGCTGAAGGTAGGAGGAGGTCGACTATCTCGATTTCTTTGGAGAAGGGTCGAAGAGTAAAGTCAATTCGTTCAACCTTTCCAATCTCCTTTTTCTTCTCCTCCTCCCATTGTTCGAACTTCTTTTTCATCAACGGCCATTCCCTTGCATCGGGTCTTTCGTCTCTGGAGGGGAACGACATTCGATCTCGGCCTTCACTCCCGGGAGGAGTCACCGCCTACTCCTCCTGTCTCTATGGGAATTGTCCCTCTCGATCGGCGGGGATCTATGCTGTTACTTCTTTGAGGCGACTGCGCCTCTCGGCAACAGAGATGGCGACTGCGCTGTCATATCCAAGTGGCGACTGCGCCTCTCTCTCTTATAGGCGACTGCGCCCATTCCTGTCTCTTTGAGATCTGATCTTTGCGTTCGGGCCGGAGAAACATGCACATTTTACGTTGGTACATTAGGCGAGTCCTCAAATCGGATTGAGCCTCCTGCTCCTGTTTCTGTTGAGGGGCCCTTAGGTCGTTACTCGGCACATGTACGATAGTAGGGGCTCTACGAACTATCCTGTTGTCACCATTACGTCCCACACCTTCATTTGGCCTCATACTCCTAGCACATTTGTCCATTAGAGACACGAGTACGATCCATTCTTTCGGAAGCGTACATCGGCTGCTCTGCCTCTTCCATAGCTATTAAGTCAGCCAAAATCTGGGCCCTTTCTAACATCATCTCCTTCTTGCTCATAGGGTTGGTGGAGGGACCTGCCCTGTTTCCAACGTTCACCTGAGCAGTTGGACGTTTAGGGGTGGAGCTCGCTTGCACATCCATGTGCCTTTTGCCTCTCCTTGTATCGTGCAAACCCACGCCATCAACGACATTTGGTAGAGCGCGTGGCTCTACCATGAGGACGGTTTGGTGGGGGAGGCGGCAAATTCAAGTTCTCAGCATTTGCATTTGCATTAGTGTTGTGGTTGTTGTTCACTTCCTCATGCCCGAGTGAAGCCTCAGATACGTGTCCGTCTGAAGTCACCAGTGTTGTAGGTTATTGAAAATTTTAAGGTCAAGTTGAAGCACGATTCCGGCAATGGAACCAAAGCTGATCTTTGCGGGGAAATGTGCTTATCAATCTTCCTCCACGTGGCAGACTGATCACCTGGCTCCTTGACACAGCAGAACCCACGACTAGCCGGATGTGTCTCCGGCGAAGACGCTCGGGCGTGAGAGTAAGATCACAGTTGAATATAGCTCAAAATGTATTGAATCATGAACTCAGAATACAAAATGGCAGTTACCTTTCACCGTTTGGTAGTGATGAAGTATTTATAGGCAAGAGTGATGTATTTTTGGGGAGGCGGCATGTCCTCCGAGATTATAGCGGCGGTTACTTGGTCATGGGCACGTGTCTATAATCGGTCCCCTGATTTGTAGGGATGTAGTTGTGAGCATTGATTGACCAAATAAGCCGGCAAGTGTCGGTCGTCACTTGGCGATTTAGGTCGAGGTCGCCACTCGTGGAATGGTCGACATTTGTCGGGTAGAGCATGGTTCGTACCCGAATAGTAGCATGGATCATGAGGTCGGACTAAGTTAGGTCGGGACTTGTAAGTCGGACCATGGGCTTAGTCGACTGATGTGTGAGATGGGCCTTGGGCCTTGTCCTGATTGGATTAGTTTCATTGAGAATGTGGGTGCCAACGCTATCTGAGATTGGGCTTTACTCGTTTGGCCCAATTCGACACTTTTGGTATGTTCAAAAATATTAGTTTAATTTTGAGAGTCGCCACGCCACTTTGATATAGCCCAAAGCTTTGAAAAAAGGCTAAACAGTTAATTGGGTTCGGGGGTCAAGTTACAACAGAAGAAGAAACGTTATCACTCCTATTGCCCGACGAATCGGTCTTTCTAGCATGTGGGGTGTTGGTTGTGTGCGGTGTTTACGGGAATAGATAGAAGAAACGGGATCATGCATAAGGAGGAGGGGAGAGAAAGAATTAATTGATGATCACACCCTAGAACCTTTGAGTTAGGCCCTCGGAAGGTGCACTAATCAACGTTCATCCTTGGGGGATTGTTGATCATGGGATAATTATAACTAAGGTGGAAGGAAAGAAATAGTTCCTAGATCCATTGGGTTTCTTAGGGCGAAACCTTAGATCATCCTCGGCTATGAACAATATATTAAAACAACCCTAAATCTAGCATATATGGCATAAGCAAGAAATAAAGCAATTAAAATATACTAAGCATGCAAACAATAATAATAAAGACAATAATAAAGAACAAGAATATTAAAAAGAGAGTCTTACCAATTGTAGCAAGACTTGGGGGTCGAATCTTGGCGATTCGAGAGGAAAAAAAAAAAAAGAACTGAGGGTTAAAGCAAGTATGGTCTCGCTTCTCCCGGAGAAAATTGTGTTGAGAATGGGAGCCGGGCACCCCTATTTATAGTGTTCGGTAACTGGGCTGGGCCTCTAAAGGGTCGATCGGCTCTAGGATAGAAGGGTCGATCGGCTCTAAATAAAAGGGTCGATCGGCCAATGCACGGGCAAAGGGCCGATCGGCTCTTCCAACTGGCGTCCTTTCCAAGCTGACAGCGACGGCGCAGGTTTTGACCTAATAATGAGATTCCTTCTTTAGGGTTTCTGTTTAACCGGGGCCGGACACTTGGATCTTTGGGGTTTTAATTAATTAAACCGGGCCCAAGTATTTAGAATACCTTTTTTCGGACCGGGTACTAACAGTAGTATGAAAGTCACCCATTAATGCTCGACCATTAAGCTAGCAGTGAAACACAAATAAGCTATCCAACTAAGAGACGTATTATTTTGCTTGGCGAAGTCTAACCGAGTATTTAAACTCCTAGGTATACCTTGATACAGCCCCCCTTGACACAAGAGAACAAGTTAGGTGGGGAACCCCGGGTTAACTCTATGCGCTATGTGACTCCTATCGGCAAGCTTAGGAAAAATAGTGTCACGTGAGCAAACTAGGGGAACAAGAAACTAAGAGCTCCTTGTAAGAAGGCCCAAACTAACATCTGGTACCCACCCAACATACACGCTTATCATTCTGTTAAAGAATATATATGAGGTCAAAACCACCATACGTGCATCTTATTGGTACCTGTATACACCACTAGGTATATTAATTTGAATAAGTGAAGTTACTAATCACCAAAAGTAAAGGGCAATAATTATGTGACTTTCAATAGGTTTGAGCAGGAAAGTTTCAAACTTTGTGACCTATTCCATAAAGTAACATCTGTGAAAAGACTATCCGGTCAAGTAACATCCAATATTACAAATGATCACCGTTCTGAGACTTACAAGAATCGCAATACTGCAAGATTTGGTTGAATGGAGGATGTAAGACTTATTCGTTTTACACCAAGGGGAAATTCAAACTAATCCTTATAGAAGATACAGAGATCCTTGATAGAAGACATGAACAGAGCAGTTAATGTTGTGTAGGAGGCAAGTCCTCTAAAGATTAGTAGGTAGGGTTTGTGGTTGGCGTTACACACGAATCCCCAAAGAGGAATGAGAGGGAGGAGCGAGAATAGGGACAAGCTAGGAAGGAGAGAATAAGTATTGCGGGAGCAGCTTAGCACGTGAGTTACTGCAGCTGATCTTGACAAGTGAGCCAGGTCAGAGCTTGGCGATTCCGTACGATACACCCGTGTATTCCGTACCGCAAGCTAGAAAACTCCCATTCGTTAGACTGTACAAATCTATGAAAGGATGTCGCGTGTCCCCTGTGGAGACCAAACCCGCAATTCTCCTTTTTACCCTAGCCAGGCCACGTGTAGTCCCTCAATTGAGCCACGTGGCTAACTCCACTATTCTAGCCTCCAATCCATAGCTCCTTGATGATTCCCATTGATGCGGTGACGGAATTCCCTTTGACCTTGTTCAATCACGAGAATCCTATGATGGATTCCGCTACATCATAAGCGGAAGGGGATGGCAAATACAAATAAGTATAATTACTTATATAGGGGAAGTCTTTGAACCATTCCGCATGTGTGCTTACACGATTGCGGGGATGAGAACCTCACGTGCGGGAGCACGTGGGTCAAGGATGCGAGACACACATCCTACATGTTGATTATCTTATTTGGTAACGGGTTGGGTTGAGGAAAGATATTATAAGCAACCATAGCTAGAAACAATTAAATGAATCGATTCCGCAGAAACAATATGGATAATATTTATTTAGGCGATAAACTACACAGAATATAATTAACTCAAAAGACCGGTGCAAGGAATTAGATTGCCAACTGAAGGGAACCAATCAAGTGCTTTGTGAACAAATGAAATTCTTGTAGACGCTTTCTGAGTTCATAAAAGTCATCCAAGAATTTATTATAATCCTGCTTCTAAATTGAGCTTCAGAGGTTGAAGCTCTACAACAATAACAACAACAAAGCCTTAGTCTCAAAATAGAGGTTGAAGTTGAAGCTCTCTTTTCTATTATTTTATTTATTTATTTTATTTTATGTGGATAAGATGAAGCTCTGTTTTCTTTTCATAGCCAATACACACAAATTCATGTGCTGACCAGGACAAATCCCTGAAAGCACGCCATTTTGGATGGCAGTGGAGAAATATCATCTAAATGTTGTCTATAAGGCTTCAAGTGGATCCTCCCTGATCATTGGGTAGGATTCTAACGTCAGATTCTAAGTAGTTCCTGTGGTATAGGGGTACATGTTCTTCCCTTCTTTTCTTCTTTTTTCTTGCTGAGCACATAGATTGTTCCCTCTTTAACACTTTCATTCTGTTTATTTATCTAACACCCAAGAATGGAATACCCCTTCCCTTTTAAGGGGGCAAAGCTCTCCCTACCATGCTGGAATGCCCCTTACATTGGTTTCCCGTATTGCTGCATATCAAGGAGGCAAACACATTGCCTTTCTCTTCCTTCACCCTTGTAACAGTTGCAGAGTCCAGATGCAGGCGAACTTCAAGAAAACTGTAGGAGGGTAGTCCTACGGGGGTTGTGTTAGGGTTTTGCGAGATTGTACGGTTGTTTCCAGGTAGTGAGAATCACAGAAGAATAATGAAAAGGAGGAGCGAGAATAGGAACTAGGAGGGTTTTTGGGAGAGACAAGTATTGCGGGACTTGGTCTCGATCTACAGAGAGAAAGTGTGGTGAAGGATGATCCCTTGTTACTTGGTGACAAATGAATACCAAAATGTGGTATTTATAGGCAATGAGTAAGCCCGTGTGCATAACACATGCTCCACGGAGTTGGACCATCCCGCAATTTTCCCTTGTAAACCCAACTAGGTCACGTGTAACCCAATTATTGGACCACGTAGTGAATTTCACATTCTAGCCTCCAATTCACTGCTCCTCTTCGATCCCGACAAGTGGAGAAGACTTCCCTCTACCTTGTCTAATCGCGGGAAGGATAACAACCCGCACATCACGGGATCGAAAGATGCATCCACGAGGCGGAGATCCGTCCGTGGGAGACAATCCGCGGGACAGAGATGCGTCCGCGGAAGAGATATATCCGCGGGACAGAAACCTGTCCGCAGGAAAAGGTGCAACACATGCGAGGCACGTGCGCGCTATATCGCGGAATATGTACATCCTACAAACAAATACGTATTGGCTTTCAAGATTTCTACGGGAGAAGGCCATGGTTATAGTGAAAAACAAAATTAGCAAAACCATGGTATATAAAAATAAGTTGGCAAATAGTTTTCATTCGCAGCAGCATTCAATTTCAACTCTTTTATAATATCATGGTGTTTCAGTGGTTATATGCACCTAGTTTCTAACAAAGTTATTTTCATTAATGCATCAAAAAACATTGTTGGAAGAGCTATATTCATTCTGCAGAAAACAATTGCTTTTATTGGGCCTTCCGTCTGTATATCTGAGATTAAGTTTTCTGAATTTGAAGAATTTTCATCGCATCTAACCAGATTATGTAGCTCTGAACTTCGGCTCTTTGATTTACAATGAGTTCGAATAATCTCTAGAGCAGCTTTGATCTTGGAAGAGCTATATTCATTCTGCAGAACTTTAGATCTCCCGGAAAAAGCAGACGAGCTAGAGTGATTTCCATCAGCATCATCAGAAATACATCTCCTTAAGGTGGCCTTGGAGAAGACAGCATCGACACCAAGCTGTTCTTTGCATTCTGGTGAAGGACATGTGTTGTCATCTCCTGTCAAATATTCAGAGACACATTGATAGCAGAAGACATGTCCGCAAATAGTAACAACAGCATCTTCAGGTGGATCCTAAAAGAAAGATATTCCCAAATAAGTGAAGACGCTCGAACAATATCAAACTAAGTTATTTTCTTTTTGGAGGTAAAAGAAGAATTTTACTAAATTAAGAAGAGAAGAAACAAAAAGAGCAAACAAGCCATTCACCAAACCAAAGAAAAGAAATACATAAAGAGAGAAGATAGGGTGGAGGAAACAACTAATGAACAACAGCCCTCCAGTCCAGTCCCTTGACAGATCAGCAGTACTCAATCCTCAAAAAAGCCTGAAGTTGAATCCAGAGATCGTATTATCACGTAACTTCTTATGCTCATAGTCTATTAACACCATATACTGTACTCGTCCATTTCGACAAAAGAGTAGAGTTTTTGACTTTTTCTGTGAACTCTATTTATGTACAATTATTTGTAAAGATTGCAATTCATTCTTGATGTAGGTTTGAATGAATATTTTTTTCTAAAACGTTATCAAGGTTATATTAAATTTGGAAAGTTGACTCTTTATAAGCAGAGGTAGTGCAGTAAATATCAACATTAAACACAAGTCAAATAGTTGGTACACAAAAAATGATTTTACTTTAAGTACTCATGCACAAACCCACTGCGGGCAAATTACAACCTGAAAAAGAAACAAATCGTGAATATGAGAAATTGAACCATAACTAGCAATAAGCTACATATGCTATTCATGTAATACCTGTCAAATGCATCATTCCTGTCATTATGCCAAACCAGGAACTTGAAAAAAACAATACAATATATCATTTGGTACAAGTTCAATTCATTTATCCTTAACCGGCACAGAGGAAGAAATTAGGAAGCACCTACCAAGAAGGTGAAGAAAAGCTAAAATTAATTGAGGGAGAAATAGTGAAATTATTTATTTTCATGCATTGATATCTCACAATTTAATTTTAATAGAGTCCTGCCAGTGGAGTCTGAAATATCCGCTCTGGTAGTCTGCACATATCACATAACCATATAAGTAGTATCCCCATCAGCCAATGATTTTCGGATACTTATTTTAGTTTCATAAGTTTCTAAAGGTTCCTAATCTTATGGAAAAGGAACTACAGCAAGAACAACACCACCACCATAGCCTTAAAACCATTTGCTAGAGCCTTCCCCTGACAATTGCCAAGAGGTTGTTCGCCAAGGTTCGAACCCGTGACCTTATGGTCACCAAAGGAGCAACTTAACCGTTGCGCCATATATATATATATATATATATATATATATATATATATATATATAAGAAGTAATTTAAAAGAAGAAACAGGAGGGCTTAAGGAAAGGGAACAACACGTTGCAAATCCCAAAGTTCCTCTCCATCCACAAACAAAAAGGAGACTCGAACACAACACATTGAGAAAAACACGTTGCAAATCCCAAAGTTCACGATTACATTCATGAGTCTGACCTTATTAAACAATAACACCACTTCTCAGAACTGGAGAACAGGACAGCTGGAGAAGTAGACTATACTAAGGCTACTGGCTGATTCTGAAATTATTCATCTTAGCCACTAAAAGACAGTCCTGTTAAATCTGCATGTTGGAACTGTGCCATGAAGAGATACCCAATTGCATGTTCATTAAAAAAAAACACCTTTGGGTCCAACCATCAACCACAAAATGCTAAAAATATACAATAAAAAGTTGCTAACCTAAAAAATGAATATGCCCTTCGTCCCGCTTGAAATTTAGACAAAATTCCATTTTGGGCATCCCATTATAAATTAGACAATCCCAAAATGGCAAGTGTTTTATATTTTTTAAATCAGTGGGTCCACTTGTCATACTCACAATAATTATTCACTATTCCCTACCCCACTAACAACCCCTACCCCACTTTCAAAACACCGCATTATTATACACTTTTTCTTTAATCCCCGTGCATCTCGTTTTGTCTAATTTCAAGCGGGATGGAGGGAGCACTTACCAAAAATACATAAATAACTTGGTACTCTTAAACGGAAAAAAAGGAATAAGTATAACAAAGACAAGAATAACCCAACACGAGATAAAAGGAAAAATGTTAGGAGAAATAGGCAACTCACAAAAAGGAGGATAAGGTTCAGGAAACTCACCCTACACACACAGCAAATGGCTAACGATGTTTCCAACTGTTTCAACAAATCAATCAGCATATCCTAGGAAGCCTTTTTGCCATTTTTCCAGAAACTCTACTGACTGAATCAGAATTGAAACCCTTGACAAGTAATGGGTGGTCACAGGCCTGGCGAAGACGCAGAAGCATCAATAGAATATTTGCGTAATTTTGCTTCAATGTGCCTGTGGCAGCATAAGCCTGAAAGACGAAATTTTAAGTTGATAGAAAATTAAAGGAACTACTTTTGGTGTTCCAAACTTGTCAAACAAAACCCTACTTATTTTCACATCTTATAGTACTTTCTAATATCCACGCTGTTGTCAGAAAGCTTTTAACTCATTAATACACTTCATGATTTAGCCCAACAGACATTGCATATACCCGTCCTTTATAAGCTGTGAAGCTTATGCCTAAAGATCACTATTGTGTTCATTTTCTTCAAGTTATCCACAAAAAAGTTCAAATAATCAACAGGAGAAATAGTTCTTTGATGAAGAACAGTCTTGATAGCTGCTCTCCAAAGTTGCATTTCTCAGAAAGAAAATGTGGCCCTTTAGCTTTTTTTTTGGTTTGAGGTTATTTTCTGGCTTTTACTTTCTCTTTGGGCTAGCTCTTTTCATGTATTCATTAAAACCGTGAATCCAAACTAGGTTTATCTAATAAAATATAGATACAAATCAAGTTTGTCTTACACCTGACTACTATTAAATGTAACTTCAGGTTTTCCTGTTTTCAGTTACATAATAACATAGTTTATAATCTGAACAATTGTACTTCATGCAATCTAGTTCTTACACATAGTTAAATTTTTTATCTAGGCAAACAATCAACATACTTTCAATTTATGTCATAGTATTTGTCTTCCGTTAGCTAAATTGGACAGGTTTCATGCTCTATGTTTCATTATTTATGCCATTCTTCTCAAGTACATTGTAGTAGTTGATGCAAATATAGTACAGTGTGTTATCTGTAAACTTCGTGAAAGCACGCTGCATTGAATGGTCGTTTACCCGTTCATAATTTCTCCATTAGCGAATGATATCCTGAGAGAAAATGTGCTTACCATCGTTGCTGCTATAGCAAGGTAACCTTCCGACCCGGGGCAGAACCACGTGTACCTAACAGGGTGCACGTACACCAGGTTACTTCTCCATATTTAATAATAATAAAATAATTAGACTTATTCTATTAGAAATAAAACAAATATATATGTTTTTGTATATTCCTAGGAACAATAAACGCCTTTAGCCCATTGGTTTGAATCCCATGTTCTAATGCCGAAGACCCAGGATCAAATCCTGGTAGTCACTTTTTTTCTCTTTTTTGCTTTCTTGTTGTACTCCCTCCACTCCACACTTCTTCTATCATTTATATAGTATACACACACACATATATAATGTATATATAAATATATATGCAATTATTCAATTGACTAAAAAACATTAATTGATTGATTAAAGGCTCGTTTGTTTTTATTCAGAGGCTCTTAATGGGCTTTAGGTCTGGTTCTTTTCAGACCTTAGTAGAATAAGTGTGATTTTTTTTTAAATTCAGATATGATAGGCTCTGAACAGCCTCTTAATCTTCAGACCCAGAAATGAGTCTTATTTGCCCCTTAGTCGATTTTTTTCATACATATTCCTTCCATAAACTAATTTCAAAAACAAAAAAAAAAACCCCAAACACTAGATCAACCACGATACACGTCTCTGCTCCAATGTCGTAATCCTAATTCCCCATATGAATTCAAACTAATAATCAAACAGCTTGAATAATTTAGAAATCAGTCTTCATACGCTGCCTTTCATGAATTCAGCCAATTTCAGATGTGATTTCAGATTTCAGACATAATGAAAGGTCCTGTTTGCTTAAATCAGATTAAAGGTTAGGCAGTTAAGGTTTTGACAGCTGAGGTGAAATCTTAGCTGTCAGATGATAACTGGTTTTAAAGATAAGCGTTAAATGTGCAGCGGAATAATAAGTGTTGAAATAATGTAAAGACAAGTGAATAGTGTTTGTGTGTGAGATGTGTGTGTGTTGTGTGATAATACCAATTGAACACAAGGAATTTTTAAGGTGGTTCAGAGTTCACTCCTCCTACGTCCACCCTCACTGTCAACCTTGACAAGTGAGATCAATCCACTTAAATCTAGTTCCCGTTAAGATTTACAAAGGATTGGATAGGTAAGTTCCTTGAACTTCATCTTCCTAATAAGTACGATCTATTAGGGATTATGCTCTACACTGAGCAATTTACAATACCCACTTAAAGTCAGTCTTAAGTGGTTTTACAAATTAGTTTATACACCTGAGGTCAGTTACAAGTGTCTCAATGTTGTTTTGATTGTTTGTTGCAGGTTGAGAAAGGTTGAAGGTAAGGTTGTAAGAGTTGTGTGTAAAGGGGTAATGTCTTCAGTCTTGGAGTAATCCTTTTATAGGCTTGAATATAGCCGTTAGAGGGGACAAGGAGACAAGGTAGGTAGTAAATGTGTGTTGGAGATGCATTTAGAGCCTTTGTTGACTGGAGAATAACAGCTGAAATCTGCAACCATTTGATGTGATCTTCATGGATATGAGTTGGCAACATTTGAGGGGAGAGATTGGGCAATGCACATTTTGATCTTCACAGGAATACTTCATTGCTGCTGATGTTGAAGATCATAGCTGTCAGAGGGTTGAAGCCTCTGCTGTTGAGAACCTTAGCTGTCAGGCTAAGTCTTTAGAGTTTGCAGGTTTAGGAGATAAGGATTTGTGTTTGATGGTTATGTAATGATCCGTTGTATATAAATACATTTGATTTATATGATATGTCTTTGGTTTGATCATTGCTGTCCATGGTTTGATTATATCATTGCTTTCCAGTTTGATATAAAGATGTGCAAGGGCTCAGCTGTCAAGGTCATATGTTATCTTGGCTGTCAGATAACATATGTTATATTTCTTTGTCAAAACCTTTTATAACTATGTGACTTACATAGTTAGGTCCTAACAATTTCCCCCTTTTTGGCAAAGTAATATATCTATTAAAGATATAACCTGCAAGATACTCATGAATTGAATATACCAATGAAGATGAACTTAATCTTCTTGATTCAATCAAAAGAGCTTTAAGACAAACAAATTATCCAAAATAAACATTGTTTTTAAAGCAGAAACAAAAAGGTAGGGATTAAAAGTACTTAACCAAATAAAAGACATAAAATTTTCTTTAATCAGAAAATTCATCTCTTTCTATTCTTGCTGCAAGGATCTCCTCTCTTTCTGCAAGCAGCACTCTCTTCATCTTGTCATCAACACCTCTATAATACATCTCATTGTTCAATTCTCAGCTCATCTCAACATCATATGTGAAGGATTGATCTTGCCTTTCTTTGAGAACAGCCTTGGAAGAGAGGTTCTTCATCATCTCTTAGTCTCAGATTGCCCCATTTGGGAGTCTTCTTTGGTTTTGAGCTTTGACCTCTGGTTCCTGCAAATAGGTTAGAGAAGAAGGGGTTTGATTGAAGAGAGATGGGTTGTTGAGTTTGATGTAGAGGTGGATCTGTTGTGACAGTGAGAACAGTAGAGGTTGAGAACTGATGCTGTTTCATCACAAGAGCATTATTTTCATCATCACTTGATAAAATCACATTGGGAGCAGCACCAGAGGCTCTCTTTCCCAGGTTAGCAGCTTCTTCTTCAGATTCAACAGCCTTTCCTTTGGAGGACTTCCTTTCAGACTTGGAAACATTTGAGACTTCCAAAATGTGTCTCATTTTGGTTATCATTGACCTTGTAAATCTCTGCATGTCTGTGATGGTCACATGGTATGGAGGCACAAATGTTGAAGGATTGAAGTTTGGAGGAAGATTGGATTGGAGAGATCTGGTGTTTAGGGGGATGAATGAAAGAGGAACAGAAGTAGTTAGAGGAAAGATAGCTGTCAGGCTAGGCTTTGCAATGACAGCCATGATTTTGGCTTTATTGAGAAGGATCCTCCAGTACATCTCTTTAGCAAGGTCTATGCAGAGGGCATAAACTAGGGATGAGGGCATGTAGATGCATTCATTGATGTTGTTTGACAATAATTGGGAGAACAGCATTTCCCAATCAATGATGGTTCCAATGTCCATGAAGTTGGCAATCTGGGGGCATTGTGAAAGAAGGAGTTTGGGAGAGCTATCCTATATCTTTTCCATTCCTCATGGGCAAACATAATGAGACCACACCTATTTCTTGCATGGATCATGATGGAGTTTTTGCTCAACAGCCAAGGATTGGGGATTAAGTTAGGATTGACAATCTCAGGAAAATGGGTAATCTCTTTCAATCTTTGGTGGACAGCCATGATGGAGGGTAGGGAAAAATCAATGTCACAATCTAGAATCCAAGGTTCACAAGTTGGAAGAATGTCAAACTCAGGGGTAGGTGAATCTTGTGTTATAGGTTCAGGTTGGGTTTCAGAATCTTGGGTATCAATGGGAGGTTCTTGTGTTTGAACAGGTTCATCAGGTTTGGATTGAGGTTCAGGTTCAGAATGAGGTTCAGGTTCAGGCATGCTAGCTTTCTTAGCCATATCTCTGGTTTTGATCAATTCCATGGCTTTTTGAACATCTTCCTCTGTTAGCGGAGATCTTAAATAATAAAGAACAACAGGGACATGCTTAGGATCTTCTAAAGTCAGTCCTTCAGAAGCTTTGAAGACATTTTCAGGAATGTGGGAAGGATCTGAGGGGCTTGAAATGGGTGAAGCATGACTAGTCAATGGCATAGCTGTCAGAATAGGGGAAGGAGGACTGCTGTTCCCCCTTAACTGATGCTCATCCTTTTCAGAGCTAGGGCTATTCCCCCTATCTTTTTCAACACTAGGCTCATTTGGACTAATGTTTAAGGGATTGAGGTTGAGGATTCCTTGAGCCACAGAGTCGTGTGGTGAACTGGATTGGTCTTTAGATGAGGAGGGTTGAGGAGTAATTGGTTTCAATTTTTTGGATGGGGGAGCATCTTTATCAGATTTTCTCTTCCTAGAAAATGTATTGAGTGCAAGAGAAGGGGTGGAGATTACCTTAGATGGGGTTTCAGCAATTGAGGCAACCTTAGGCGTCGAGAGAGGAGGCTTCCATAGCTGTCCCAGATGACTGTCCAACCTTAGCTGTTCTCACTTCCATCAATGATTCAGCAACAGCTCTTCTCACATTTTCATCACTCTCAGTGTCATGGCTTTCTTCCTCTTCTCCAGCATACTCATCAATGTCTTTGTAGATGGGATCTGATTGGGTTTCTTCACTGTCAGCTTGTTCTTCAGCAACCATCTTTCCTTTTTCAGTCCCTTGAACACTTTCTTGCTCAACAGCTTCCTCTACCTCTTCTTGAACTTTCTTTCCTTTGCTGAGCTTCTTTCCTTTTCCAGTTCTCTTCATTTTTGCTAGGCTTTTTCTCCTCTTGATTTTGCTAGGAGAGGTTTCTTGAGCTCTTTCTCTTATGACAACACCTTTGTCATGCTTTCTCTTGGATCTCTTGTTATTTACCATGTTTACCAGTGACTTCCACATCTTCATATCCTTCTCAGTCTTCTCTTTCAGTCTCTGTGAGGCTTCATCAAAATTCTCAGAGCTGTCCCCAAGCTCTAATTTTTTCTTGCTCTTGAGTTTGAATGTACTCAAGCTGAAGCTTTTGGTAGGCACCAGAGATGTAGACTCAAGCCATTCATTTTTAAGAGGAGGATTCAATCTTGGAATTATTTGATGGAGGATTCCACTCATGAACCTGAAATTGTTCATAATAGGATTTTGCTTTTTGAATTTCCAAGGGGAAGGGGATATGGCAAGTTGGAAGTTGTGAAGCAGTGCAACACTCCGGTTTATCTCCTTGGTCAACAAGGCGAGGGCTTGTTTCCATTCATTTGGACTGATTTGGTCAAAGGAAGATTGCTTTCCATCAAACCCTTTGATGACAACATCCATTAGGGTTGATTTGAATAAATCAAGATCTTTCTTTTTGATTGGTTTGTCCTGAACCAATTGATAGTTGCAACCAGGTTTATCAAAGAATCTTTTGTAGAAAGGTTCCAAGTTGTTGTCTTTTCTATTCCAGAGGTTGTTGAGGCCTTCATTCTTGATTGGGATGTCGTAAACTTTGGACACAACCTTTGGAGTCACATTGATCTCAGTCCCTTCAATGTTGATCCTTATTGCACCAGATTGCTGTCTTTCTCCTTTCATAAATATCTCTCTGCATAACTTCTCATAAATGGAAGGTTGAGCTTCCATCATTTTGCAGAGATGATTGGATTCCAAGAGTTCCTTGATTAGAGCTCCAACCTCATGCTCATAAAATTCAGGTTTGATGAAGTAACCATGGGCTTGAGGGTAAGACATGGTTGAATGAAACAGAGTTTTAGGGTTTTGAAGAACAGAGGGAATCAGAGAGAGGAATTGGGAGGAAGAAGATAGTTTGAAGGAAGAGGGGTTAATTTCGCAAGGTTAAATGATAATTGATGTGGGAATTGGTGGAGTTCAACGGCTAATACGTGGGTTACTGCAACGGTTAAAAATGAGCATTTAAGAGAGAGACTGTTCATGAACAGTGTTATTTGTCCCCCACTCATTACTTGAGAAATAACTTCCCATAAAACATGGGAGTTATTTCCGTACACAAAGACGAAATTTCAGAGGGAATAAAACAGAGAAATTAATAGATATATGTTAGTGGCAAGTTCCAACACTTTCTCGATTTGGCAATAACTTAAATTCATGGCTGTCAGACTTAATGACCAGCCAAGCCTATTTTGAATGATCATTGCCACTAATTTGACTGAAACAAAATTTGTCTATAAAAGGAAATGATTCAGATGAAGAAATCTACCAAATTCATTTCATTTATAGCAAATGGGAAGACTTGTTTCAATGTTTAGTCCTAGTAAAATGGCTAAGACAGCAAAGAGACTTGTTTTTCAAAGTCCAAGGGTAGATGAAACAAGAGAGGAAAGGTTTGAGAGAGAGTTTCTTTCATATAGACTCCAAACTGATAATGGTTTGGAACAGGAAGTGGTTCAATTGCCCAATGATGATCCACATAAGGAGGAAGAGTTGAGAGAGAGAGAGATAAGAAAGAAATTTTGGGAAGAGGAGAGACTAGCATTGGTGGAGGGAGAGAAAACCAGGTTAGAGGAGATGGCTAGGAACAAGGGTAAAGCTAAGATAGTTGGTGAGAGCCACAATGATCTGATAGCTAAGGGTAAGCTGTCAAGAAAGGAGAGGGAAGGAGAATCAAGTAAGCATGTTAAGGAAGATGTAGAGAGAGTTTATACCTTGGGGGAGCTAGTGAAGATTGACAGCAATGAAAGGATTAAGGTTGACACACAAATTGGTCAACCTGATTTCATAGCTGTCAAGGAATACACAGCTGTAACCAGGGATTCACTTACTCTTAGTCAAACAGTTCTTGAGGGAACTGGAGACAATTTTGCAGGAGTGCAAAGTTCTCCTTCCAAGGTTTATATGAAGTTGTTTTCTCAGTTTCTCAAGTGTTTGAGTCCAGCTGCTCTGAATGGTGATGAAGATGAAGGCCCTCAGTCTGATCAAGCCATCATTGCACAGGCAAGTGCAAATTCTTCAGGTACCTTCAGCTTTCTCTCACCACTCAGTGAGTATCCTCCTTATAATGCAGTTGAAGAATGGTGGCCAAGGAGGGTGTGTCCTTCTTTGCAGTTCTCAACCACAACCATTGATCCTTTTATGGAGAGGCACCCTGTATGGCTAGAGAGATATGGAGACATCAAAGAGAGAGCATATCAAGCTCCAGACATTATCTATAGTGATAAAGGAGATGATTGCTTCCAAGATCAACTATGGGATAATCAAGATTGACAGTCCTTAGCTGTCAAAGCATTCAGGAGAGCTAGCTGTGATGGAAAGGAGGATAGTGGGGCTTTTGGAATATGGATTTATGTT
Source organism: Adenophora triphylla var. japonica (assembly GCA_022495995.1). Lineage (NCBI taxonomy): Eukaryota > Viridiplantae > Streptophyta > Magnoliopsida > Asterales > Campanulaceae > Adenophora > Adenophora triphylla. The sequence continues at coordinate 25,930 of JAFEMH010006481.1, forward strand.
TGTTTTTGTGGTTTTTGTGTTTGAAGTTTGATTGTAAGGTAGGAATGAGTTTTGGTTTTATGTCAATGAAGCTTTTGGTTTGGTGAAAGGGTTAGCTGTCAGACATCACATTGTTGACAGCAGCCATAAGAGATGTTCTTTAATGAATAAAAGTCTTTATTTTGGTAAGTTGATCATGCCTAGCATTGCTCTTAACATCTCAAATCTCTTCTCATCAATAGCCTTTGTTAGGATATCAGAGACATTATCCTCAGTACAAACTTTTGCAAGGTTAATATTCCCTTTTTCAACATGGTCTCAGATGAAGTGATGTCTGACCTCAATATGCTTTGTTTTTTAGTGTTGGACAGGGTTTTCTATCATGGCAATAGTGCTTGAGTTGTCACAAAAGATGGGAATGTTAGACAATTCTATTCCAAAATCTTGAAGTTGGCTTTTAAGATAGAGAATTTGAGAGCAACACAAGCCTGCAGCAATATACTCAGCCTCAGCTGTTGAGGTGGCTACTGAGGTTTGCTTTTTGCTAGACCATGAGATGATTCTTGAACCAATAAACTGACATCCACCACTTGTGGATTTTCTATCTAGATTACATCCAGCATAGTCAGAGTCAGTGAATCCAATTAGAGAGAATGGGGATTCAGTGGGATACCACAAGCCATAATCAGGGGTTTCTTTGAGATATCTCAAAATTCTCTTGACAGCAGAGAGATGAGATTCCTTGATTTGTCACTTGGGTGTCTTTGGTAGTAGCTAAAGTGGGTCAAGGCTTCTCCAGAGCTGTTCCAGGTTTCAAACTTCTTTCTAAAGGATTCATTTTCCTTTTCAAGATTGATGTTGGTTTCCAGAAGTTTAGAATTCACAGCTGTCAGCTCTTCATTGGCTTTTTCAAGCATAAGGTTTTGAACTTTCAGTCCTTGGTTGGCTCTTTCAAGGCTATCAATGGTTTTACTTTGGGATAGATTATCAGTGAGCAATGAAGCAAAGCCAGTTTGGTGTCTTTTTATTTGAATTAAAAGAGTACTAACTAATTGCTTAAATTCTTCATTATTTAAAGAGTTAAATTGAGGTACCTGTTTTAGTTCTTCAGCAACAGCTAAGGCTTCAAGATCTTCTTCATTGTCTGAGTCTTCATCATCTCCAGCCATCAAGCATATCATTGCTTCTTCTCCTTCACTTTCAGAGTCACTGTAGTCACATTCCTCATCACTAAACTTAGATGAGTCAGCAATCAATACTTGCTCTTTGTTCTTCTCATTCTTCTTCTTTGTGCAGTTGTAGCAGTTACACCTTGAACTGTGAATAATCTCCTTGGAGTATGAAAACTTCTTAGCTGTCTGATTTTTCCTAGGTTTCCTTGATTCAGGGCAATCAGATGAGTAATGTCCAAGCTTCTTACAGTTGAAGCATTCAACTTTCTTTTTAGGGTTTTCTTGATCAGAGGTGGATGGGCTATAGCTTCTCTCAAAGGACTTCTTATGTGCTCTCAAGGTATTTCTGACAGCCATGAATATGAGACTAGGTAGATCTCCTTGAGACAGGTTGTTTGAGGGAAGGTTTACTTTTTGGAGGGAAAGAAGAACCATAGAGTCAATGTCTTGTTGGGTAATGGTTTTTGAGTGGTTTCTTGGGCAGCTAAGGCAAGGGTTTGTGAAATGGAGGGAACAGGTTGAAGTTTTATCATTCCTTCTAGTTCATAAGCTTCAAGCTTTCCAAAGTATTGTTCAACAGTCATGGTACTCCATTCTGATCCTTCTCTTATTGGTAGAGCTACCTTCTCATATTCTTGAGGAAGGTTGGAGTATATTTTGAGACACAAATCTTAATTCTCAAAAGTTTTACCATGATCAGCAATGGATCTTACTAAATCTTCAAACCTTGGTTTTGCAGCACTTACTTTCTCACCAGGGTAGAATTTAAAATTGTCAAGTTGTCTAAGAAGGTTGTATAGGTTTTGGGTTCTAACACTAGAGTGTTTCTGAATTTGGTATGGATGAGTTCCCGGGCGGCCTTTGCGGTTGGCTCTTTAGCAATTTCTTGTGCTAGGGAGTCATTAACACTCTTTTGGAGTATGTTTTTGACTTTCAGCATTAGCACTAACAAGTTGTCTTTCCGAATCACCCGAACTGGGATTTGTATTTGCTGCTAGGTCCACCATTTGAATCTAGGGCTACAGGGCAAGTGACTTCATTTTCTAGCACAAACCAGTTCCAGATGCTGTTTGCATCAAGGTAGGTTTTGATTTTTGAAGCATATATTTCAAATGATCCACAATCATCAATGTGGGGAATGTCTTTCTCATTATTTCTCCTTGGTTGAGGCATGGTGGGTTGGTAATTGATCCTTCACAAGTTGTTAGACTTTTGTGTGTGAAGACAAGCTCTGATACCAATTGAAAGGTCCTGTTTGCTTAAATCAGATTAAAGGTTAGGCAGTTAAGGTTTTGACAGCTGAGGTGAAATCTTAGTTGTCAGATGATAACTGGTTTTAAAGATAAGTGTTAAATGTGCAGCGGAATAATAAGTGTTGAAATAATGTAAAGACAAGTAAATAGTGTTTGTGTGTGAGATGTGTGTGTGTGTTGTGTGATAATACCAATTGAACACAAGGAATTTTTAAGGTGGTTCAGAGTTCACTCCTCCTACGTCCACCCTCACTGTCAACCTTGACAAGTGAGATCAATCCACTTAAATCTAGTTCCCGTTAAGATTTACAAAGGATTGGATAGGTAAGTTCCTTGAACTTCCTCTTCCTAATAAGTATGGTCTATTAGGGATTATGCTCTACACTGAGCAATTTACAATACCCACTTAAAGTCAGTCATAAGTGATTTTACAAATTAGTTTATACACCTGAGGTCAGTTACAAGTGTCTCAATGTTGTTTTGATTGTTTGTTGCAGGTTGAGAAAGGTTGAAGGTAAGGTTGTAAGAGTTGTGTGTAAAGGGGTAATGTCTTCAGTCTTGGAGTAATCCTTTTATAGGCTTGAATATAGCCGTTGGAGGGGACAAGGAGACAAGGTAGTAAATGTGTGTTGGAGATGCATTTAGAGCCTTTGTTGACTGGAGAATAACAGCTGGAATCTGCAACCATTTGATGTGATCTTCATGGATATGAGTTGGCAACATTTGAGGGGAGAGATTGGGCAATGCACATTTTGATCTTCACAGGAATACTTCATTGCTGCTGATGTTGAAGATCATAGCTGTCAGAGGGTTGAAGCCTCTGCTGTTGAGAACCTTAGCTGTCAGGCTAAGTCTTTAGAGTTTGCAGGTTTAGGAGATAAGGATTTGTGTTTGATGGTTATGTAATGATCCTTTGTATATAAATACATTTGATTTATATGACATGTCTTTGGTTTGATCATTGCTGTCCATGGTTTGATTATATCATTGTTGTCCAGTTTGATATAAAGATGTGCAAGGGCTCAGCTGTCAAGGTCATATGTTATCTTGGCTGTCAGATAACATATGATATATTTCTTTGTCAAAACCTTTTATAACTATGTGACTTACATAGTTGGGTCCTAACACATAACACTTTTAAAAAAAATGCCAACTAAAAAAATTAAAGTAATTGTGCACCCACTTAGAAAATCTCCTGGGTCCGCCACTGATTACGACTACGAAATACAATGGACAATTCATTGGCCAAAAGAATAGTGTTTGATATGCATAGTTGATTTTCATTTTCACAGATTAAGCGACAAGGCGAGTTGGTAACTTATTATGTTATCAAGGCTCTGGTTTGGCACAATCATGGGTTTGAGTCAGCCAAATTACATATGTTGCGGGAAGAATTGTGATTTAATGTGTTGACATTATGTTTGGTTTGTGATGCCTTGGTTGTGGCATGTTTGTTTATCATGGCGTGCAGAGACTGGTCACACGTGAGGGGTAGTGTTACAGCTTTGATATGTATAGTTGCTTCGCTCTTTCACAACTTAAGCTTTTAAATGACTTGGTAATTTATTTATTTTTATCACAAAAGATATATGAGTTGAGAAATTAGTAAGAGGTATAATAAGTTTCACAAATACCTTCCATTTTGATATACAATAGGTATATTAAGAAATAACAAGTCAATAGGATGGTGGACCCATAACTTTGCTTGTGAAGGTGTAGTGCATATACAAAGTAAAAGAAAAGGTGAGCAAGGCAATTGTAGTTTAATTAACTAACGACTAAAAAGACAATAAAAATAACGAAAGGAAATTAATAGTAGCAGAACAAAGAACAAGTATCATCAAAACAATCATTTATTAGGAGTTTAGTTAATAATGCCAAGTATATAGAGATTAAAACTAGCCATATTTGATCATTTCTTGGTCCCATGGCCTCCATAGGCCTCTGAAGATTTACCAAGCTAACATATTGATTGTCACTCTCCATAGAGACAAGTAACCCTATAGGACGAATAACAAGATAAGAGGTGAAGAAGGTGCTATATTAACCAACATTTTCTGGATCTCCCTTAGCTTTGAGGTATGTTTAGAGAGTACGCTCTTTCCAATTGCTCAGATACACAATGTAGTGACCAGCATATCCAACTTCTTTCTTTGTTAGTTGTTGGGTTTCCCATGAATGGAAACAAGGTTTTTGTACCGGGACTTACCCCCCCACCCACTTTGGGGGGTATTGTCAATAGACCCAAGAAAATAAATGATAGTAGTATGTCTACCCCATATCCTTTGCCAGAAGCTATCCTAACAAACCTAATAAAAAATGTCCCTTTCTGATTTAAAAATATAGACTACGGTATCCTTATGTTTGAGAAACTTTCATACGAATATTTCCCTATTTGCCAACTCCAAATCATGATGACCCAATTAGCCAAAAGAAAATATAAAGGAAAAGAAAAGAAAAGAAAAAGTATTAACATATCAAGGATTATACCACACCGACCAACTAATTTTGGTGAATTATTTGACGAAATCTCAACAAATAATTTTGAAGGATGAGGCAGATTTAGTATCAGGACCGTGCAAAGTAAGCTTTTATCTTTTAACAAACATAATTGCCAGATCTCGGTGAAAGATGATCATTGTCAAGTTATTACGGGTCTAAACTAAAGCTTTGATGTTGTTGCTGTTGTTTTTGTTGTAAGGGTGTAAACTACCGAATACTCGAATCGAATACCGAATACTGAATCGAATCAAAAAAGTTCGATTCGTTTACAACCTTATGTAAGAAGCAAGATATCAAAATCAGGTCAGCTGTGATATTATACCTGGTCATCAGCCAGAATTCCACCATGACAAGCCGCACTCTTTGTTTCCTTGGAATGCATCCATGCTAATGCAATTCTCTGATAACATAATTATCAAGTTTAGAGAAGTGGCCAACAAAATACCATTCAATAAAGTAGCATCAGTGAAGGTGGACCAAATACCTGGTGCTTTAATAGAGAAACTGATAATAGACCATTGGGTAATGTAGCTTCTACTTTAGGTTGATTCAGATCCTGAAAAAAAAAAAAAGTTAACACATAAATGAAAGTATATATTGTCATTAGCAAACTAACCAAAACAACAAGTTGCAGATCCAGATCTTATCTTATAAACTGTCAAAATAGTAATTTAAAATATGTTACCTGTAGTGCTGCTTGATAAATCAATCTTTCATCGCCAACTTTTTCATCAACCACCCCAGAACGATGAAGAGGGTCATTTGGACTTGCATACTGTGTAGTTGGAGTAGAATTGGAGAAGAGTGATGATGGGTGTCGCCCATACATCAAAACTTCGGCATCCCTGCCCCAACTCATATGATCATTTATAAGGTTTTTAACATATAATGGAGTGGGCAATGGAGAAAGAGAAGGATTTCCATGATTTTCATTAGTGCGGCTGTGCCCAGCACTATTAAGAGGATTAGGCCTAGCATTTGATCCGGATGCTTGCAAGGAAGAGGGAAGTGTTCTTCCTCCATATCCTGTACCAAACCATACCAGTAATTCTGAAATCAATATTCTATTGAAAGTTTTTCACTAGCCAAACTAACTCTAGCAGTTGCACATTACCATTGTCACTGGACCTTGGATGAATATGGGGTCGACCTTGTGCATGGTTATTACTTGATGAGTTCCCATTAAAGTGAGATGCTTTCTTAGAACCAGGCACCTTCCGAGCCGAATGATGACCTGAAAATGAACAAACCCGGATAAGAATCAATGATATGAAGGTGTTCAAGTTTGAGAACGTTCTCTCTTTACCTGTAACACCTGTGCCTGATGTAGATGCCGTTGGATGAAGATGTGTACCATTAGTCGACGTGGCAGAGTCCATCAATAATGGGTCATCCTTATCATTAAGTGCTTTATATTTTGCGAGATCCCAACTATCAGAATCACTATCAGTTGAACTAATATCTATTGGATCCATTTCAGTGGATTGATTATCCTCCGACTCAGCAGGACAACCGGGGGGTGAACCAACCTACAATTTGCATCATGATGAACACGCTTATAACACAAAGAATCCATGCAACCATCCAGTATCAAACAATAGTGTCCTCACCAGGAATGTACAATGCCTTGAAATTAAGCTGCTAACCAATCCACCCAAAGACGAGCAACATTTTCTAGTGGAATTGATGAAACTACGGATAGGGGTTCGTCTGGTCACGCATAAAAGTAAAACCCTTGCAATGAAAATTACATGAAAAATTAAAAAGAGGGAAACTAAACAGATATTAGAATTATTAATTCTTAAATTTCATCAAGAAATCAAGCTTCATTTTTTCTCTGAATTTTGAAATTATAGTGAAATATCAGTAGATAATCAAACGATAAGCATGCGAATGGTATAAGATTACTAGGAAAATGTAGATTGTCAGATGAGAGAGAGTTGAAATTTGAATGTGCACCTGGTATTGGTAATTTTCCCCCTTCGACCTCACCGGCAAAGCCCCAAGTCTTTGCCCTCGTTTAAACCGCAACCAAATGGTTCTCCGCTTCCTTCACCCCTTTCTCCTCCTGATGGTGTCTGGGAATTTACCCCTTTCTCCCCGCATCATTACTCAATACCCCCGCACTGCTAAGTATACCAAGAAAAATAGACATTCAACGTTATATGTACCACCGTTATTCCCATTTTACCCCTTTCTTTCTACCTTCTTCTCTGCGCACCCCAACCTCTACCACCGTCGCCCACCATTCCCCTTCCCCTTCCCTCCATCACCCTCACCTTCGCTATCTCTCTCTTCCCACACACAAAATTAGGGTTCTTGAATTGCTTTTTTTTATCAAAAATCAAAAAAATCAAACTCAAAATTCCTCAGACCTAGATTATTCAAACCCGACATATTTCATAAAAACCCATCAAAGGGAGACGAAGCTAGGAGGAAGGGGGAGATCTGAATCGAGCATGTGGGAGGAGGTGAGGAGAGAAAAAGATAGAGAGAGACGCAGGTACACAAAAGCAAGGTGAAAATTCAAGTGGTTGATGCTGAAGGCAAACCGCTTGCGAATCAAAGATTTAACATCAGCCAAAAATTCTCAAGTTTCCCATTAGGTTGTGCCATTAACAACAATATCCTAATTAACAGAGCCTATCAAAACTGGTTCACCTCAAGGTTCCGTTACACAACTTTTGAAAATGAAATGAAATGGTACAGCAACGAACGTGTCCAAAACCGAGAGGACTATTCCACAGCCGATGCTATGCTACAACGGCGATTCACCGGAGATGAAATATTTTAATTTGTTTTGATTCAGAAATCCAAATTTGGGGTTAAATTAGTTATGAAATGGGTTTGTAATTTAGAGGTTGAAGATGAGGATAAACTGGTCATTTCGATTGATGGCATTTTTATAATAATTATTACTGCGGGGGTATTGAGTAATGTTGCGGGGGTGAATAACAATTCTCTTTACTTTCTCACTATAATTGAAACATTTCAAAGTTATTTTTTTAAGATTTCATCACTAGTCTACCTATTTAATATTTCATGTCATCTTTCCATTCAAGTTTCATCCATTGTGCCGTTAAATCATGACGTCATCAGTTTGCTTATATGGAACAATTATGGCTCAGTTGGCATATACTTATGTTGACATGGAAGTATAGGGGATAAAAATATAAATGCTGAAACTTAATAGCCTAAATAGACAAATAATATTCTTTAATGAAAAAATAATATCCCACCCTCCTCCCCCCTCTAGGGTGCGCTCCCGAATTTTAAAAACGAGAGAAAGAAAAGGAAATGGGAGGAAATCTAATATATTTGGATAAATTGCAGTTTGGTTATTCATGTTTTATCCGACTTTGCAATGTGGTTCCCAATAGTGTAAAAGTTGCAATTCCTTCCCAATATTGTCAATTTGTTGCAATTCAATGTAAATTCAGTCAAAAACAAACTTTCGTTAACAATTAATGACATATGGCTAACATATGAATAAAGAAGGGGCAAGATGGATATTTTTCATAGGCATGTGAGTAGACGGGTTGATACTCTTATTATAAAATCTACCTTAAATGAAAGTAAAACTATTACTTTGAGACAATGAAGTAACTATTAATTTAAGCCTATTTATTCATTTATAAATATTTCAATAATTAAATTAAAAAATATTTAATTTATATATAATAATTATATCTCTCTTATATAATTTACTCAATAAAGTAATTAATAAAATACAAAAAACAAAAAGGCAAAAATATAATTTGAATACATTAGACCCAAAAATAATAATTATTTTTTATTAAGAATAAAATTTCCATTTATCATAAAAGAAGAGAATAATATAAAAAACGGTAAAAGTTACAAATCAAGTTTGTCTTACACCTGACTACTATTAAATGTAACTTCAGGTTTTCCTGTTTTCAGTTACTTAATAACATAGTTTATAATCTGAAGTCTGAACAATTATACTTCATGCAATCTAGTTCTTACACATAGTTAAAGTTTTTATCTAGGCAAACAATCAACATACTTTCAATTTATGTCATAGTTTTTGTCTTCCGTTAGCTAAATTGGACAGGTTTCAAGTTTCATGCTCTATGTTTCATTATTTATGCCATTCTTCTCAAGTACATTGTAGTAGTTGATGCAAATAAAGTACAGTGTGCTATCTGTAAACTTCGTGAAAGCACGCTGCATTGAATGGTCGTTTACCCATTCATAATTTCTCCATTAGCGAATGATATCCTGAGAGAAAATGTGCCTACCATCGTTGCTGCTATAGCAAGGTAACCTTACGACCCGGGGCAGAACCACGTGTACCTAACAGGGTGCACGTACACCCGGTTACTTCTCAATATTTAATAATAATAAAATAGTTAGACTTATTCTATTAGAAATAAAACAAATATAATGTTTTTGTATATTCCTAGGAACAATAAACGCCTTTAGCCCAGTGGTTTGAATCCCATGTTCTATTGCCGAAGACCCAGGATCAAATCCTGGTAGTCACTTTTATTCTCTTTTTTGCTTTCTTGTTGTACTCCCTCCACCCCACACTTCTTCTATCATTTATATAGTATACACACACACATATATAATGTATATATAAATATATATGCAATTATTCAATTGACTAAAAAACATTAATTGATTGATTAAAGGCTCGTTTGTTTTTATTCAGAGGCTCTTAATGGGCTTTAGGTCTGGTTCTTTCAGACCTTAGTAGAATAAGTGTGATTTTTTTTTAAATTCAGATATGATAGGCTCTGAACAGCCTCTTAATCTTCAGACCCAGAAATGAGTCTTATTTGCCCCTTAGTCGATTTTTTTCATACATATTCCTTCCATAAATTTCAAAAAAAAAAAAAAAAACCCAAACACTAGATCAACCACGATACACGCCATTTCTCTGCTCCATTCAATGTCGTAATCCTAATTCCCCATATGAATTCAGACTAATAATCAAACAGCTTAAATAATTTAGAAATCAGTCTCCATACGCTACCTTTCATGAATTCAGCCAATTTCAGATGTGATTTCAGATTTCAGATTTCAGACTTTTAACACTTTTTTAAAAAAATAACGTAATTGTGCACCCACTTAGAAAATCTCCTGGGTCCGCCACTGATTACGACTACGAAATACAATGGACAATTCATTGGCCAAAAGAATAGTGTTTGATAAGCATAGTTGATTTTCATTTTCACAGATTAAGAGACAAGGTGAGTTGGTAACTTATTATGTTATCAAGGCTCTGGTTTGGCACAATCATGGGTTTGAGTCAGCCAAATTACATATGTAGCGGGAAGAATTGTGATTAAATGTGTTGACATTATGTTTGGTTTGTGATGCCTTGGTTGTGGCATGTTTGTTTATCATGGCGTGCAGAGACTGGTCACACGTGAGGGGTAGTGTTACAGCTTTGATATGTATAGTTGCTTCGCTCTTTCACAACTTAAGCTTTTAAATGACTTGGTAATTTATTTATTTTCATCACAAAAGATATATGAGTTGGGAAATTAGCAAGAGGCATAATAAGTTTCACAAATACCTTCCATTTTGATATACAATAGGTATATTAAGATAACAAGTCAATAGGATGGTGGACCCATAAATTTGATTGTGAAGGTGTAGTGCATATACAAAGTAAAAGAAAAGGTGAGCACGGCATCTGTAGTTTAATTAACTAACGACTAAAAAGGCAATAAAAATAACGAAAGGAAATTAATAGTAGCAGAACAAAGAACAAGTATCATCAAAAAAATCATTTATTAGGAGTTTAGTTAATAATGCCAAGTATATAGAGATGAAAACTAGCCATACTTGATCATCTCTTGGTCCCATGGCCTCCATGGGCCTCTGAAGATTTACCAAGCTAACATATTGATTGTCACTCTCCATAGAGACAGGTAACCCTATAGGACGAATAACAAGATAAGAGGTGAAGAAGGTGCTATATTAACCAACATTTTCATGATCTCCCTTAGCTTTGAGGTATGTTTAGTGAGTACGCTCTTTCCAATTGCCCAGATACACAATGTAGTGACCAGCATATCCAACTTCTTTCTTTGTCAGTTGTTGGGTTTCCCATGAATGGAAACAAGGTTTTTGTACTGGGACGTACCCCCCCCCACTTTGGGGGGTATTGTCAATAGACCCAAGAAAATAAATGATAGTAGTATGTCTACCCCATATCCTTTGCCAGAAGCTATCCTAACAAACCTAATAAAAAATGTCCCTTTCTGATTTAAAAATAGACAACGGTATCCTTATGTTGAGAAACTTTCATACGAATATTTCCCTATTTGCCAACTCCAAATCATGATAATTAGCCAAAAGAAAATATAAAGGAAAAGAAAAGAAAGAGTATTAACATATCAAGGATTATACCACACCGACCAACTAATTTTGGTGAATTATTTGACAAAATCTCAACAAATAATTTTGAAGGATGAAGCAGTTTTTAGTATCAGGACCGTGCAAAGTAAGCTTTTATCTTTTAACAAACATAATTGCCAGATCTCGGTGAAAGATGATCATTGTCAAGTTATTACGGGTCTAAACTAAAGCTTTGATGTTGTTGCTGTTGTTTTTGTTGTAAGGGTGTAAACTACCGAATACTCGAATCGAATACCGAATCGAATAAAAAATGTTTGATTCGTTTACAACCTTATGCAAGAAGCAAGATATCAAAATCAGGTCAGCTGTGATATTATACCTGGTCATCAGCCAGAATTCCACCACGACAAACCGCACTCTTTGTTTCCTTGGAATGCATCCATGCTAATGCAATTCTCTGATAACATAATTATCAAGTTTAGAGAAGTGGCCAACAAAATACCATTCAATAAAGTAGCATCAGTGAAGGTGGACCAAATACCTGGTGTTTTAATAGAGAAACTGATAATAGACCATTGGGCAATGTAGCTTCTACTTTAGGTTGATTCAGATCCTGAAAAAAAAAATTAACACATAAATGAAAGTATATATTGTCATTAGCAAACTAACCAAGACAACAAGTTGCAGATCCAGATCTTATCTTATAAACTGTCAAAATAGTAATTTAAAATATGTTACCTGTAGTGCTGCTTGATAAATCAATCTTTCATCGCCAACTTTTTCATCAACCACCCCAGAACGATGAAGAGGGTCATTTGGACTTGCATACTGTGTAGTTGGAGTAGAATTGGAGAAGAGTGATGATGGGTGTCGCCCATACATCAAAACTTCGGCATCCCTGCCTCAACTCATATGATCATTTATAAGGTTTTTACCATATAATGGAGTGGGCAATGGAGAAAGAGAAGATTTCCATGATTTTCATTAGTGAGGCTGTGCCCAGCACTATTAAGAGGATTAGGCCTAGCATTTGATCCGGATGCTTGCAAGGAAGAGGGAAGTGTTCTTTCTCCATATCCTGTACCAAACCATACCAGTAATTTTGAAATCAATATTCTATTGAAAGTTTTTCACTAGCCAAACTAACTCTAGCAGTTGCACATTACCATTGTCACTGGACCTTGGATGAATATGGGGTCGACCTTGTGCATGGTTATTACTTGATGAGTTCCCATTAAAGTGAGATGCTTTCTTAGAACCAGGCACCTTCCGAGCCGAATGATGACCTGAAAATGAACAAACCCGGATAAGAATCAATGATATGAAGGTGTTCAAGTTTGAGAACATTCTCTCTTTACCTGTAATACCTGTGCTTGATGTAGATGCCGTTGGATGAAGATGTGTACCATTAGTCGACGTGGCAGAGTCCATCAATAATGGGTCATCCTTATCATTAAGTGCTTTATATTTTGCGAGATCCCAACTATCAGAATCACTATCAGTTGAACTAATATCTATTGGATCCATTTCAGTGGATTGATTATCCTCCGACTCAGCAGGACAACCGGGCGGTGAACCAACCTACAATTTGCATCATGATCAACACGCTTATAACACAAAGAATCCATGCAACCATCCAGTATCAAACAATAGTGTCCTCACCAGGAATGTACAATGCCTTGAAATTAAGCTGCTAACCAATCCACCCAAAGAGGAGCAACATTTTCTAGTGGAATTGATGAAACTACGGATAGGGGTTCGTCTGGTCACGCATAAAAGTAAAACCCTTAGCAATGAAAATTACATCAAAAATTAAAAAGAGGGAAACTAAACAGATATTAGAATTATTAATTCTTAAATTTCATCAAGAAATCAAGCTTCAATTTTTCTCTGAACTTAGAAATTATAGTGAAATAACAGTAGATAATCAAACGATACTAACGTTGCAAGCATGCGAATGGTAGAAGATTACTATGAAAATGTAGATTGTCAGATGAGAGAGAGTCGAAATTTGAATGTGCACCTGGTAGTAGGGATGGCAACGGGGCGGGTTCGGGACGGGTTTTTCATTTCCCAAACCCGCCCCTATAGCCATCTACCCTTTCCCGAACCCGCCCCGCCCCGGTAGTTGGACTACCCGAACCCGCCCCGCCCCGAAAATCACTTGCCATGTCTATGTGAAATCAGAATGGATCAGTTTGTAGTGACTGGGTTAGTTAATCTTTATGCAAAGTGTGGTGCATTGGACTTGGCAAGACATGTTCACACTTGACAGCAATACCATGAACTTGCATTCCAAATTCCAAGCATTCTAATGCAACACAAGCACCCAATACACTTGCTGCCCAACCACTAACCAAAGAGCCACACAAACCAGCCTTACTTTAGCAGAAGGCAGCAGGGGTATTTCAGTAATTTCATATTTAATCGGGGCGGGTTCGGGGCGGGGCGGGGTAAACCCGAACCCTAGCAAAACCCGTCGGGTTTTCAAAATTGGATCCCAAACCCGGCCTATTAGGGTCGGGTCTTTTCGGGTTCGGGGCGGGTTCGGGTTTTTTGCCATCCCTACCTGGTAGTATTGGTAACTAGTTTAACCCCCGTGCGATGCACGGACAGTTAATAGCGAATAACTGATCAAAATCTAAACGAATATAAAAGAAATAGAGATGTTTGTATAAATTGTAAAAAAATTATTTGTAACATATATTATGAGTAAAAATATCAGATTGAAGGTCACTAAAATAAATATCGTGTTACATCCGAGCGATTGTATTCGAATATAAAATTTGATTCTTATTCGTATTCAATTCGTAATAAAATATAAAAAATTATTTATATTTCATTCAAAATTGAAATTCGAATTATTCGATTCAAATATTTGATTTGACCTACATTTTGAAAAAATACAAAGTCAAAAGTTCAAAACCAAGGCCACGGCCGGTCAAGGCGAAGCCGGCCATTGGATAAAGCCACGGACGAACCATGCATGCTTGGGTAAGCTTCATCCTCATTATATAACCAAGGCAACCCATCTTACTTTGTTTTTTTTTCTATGTGGGATAAAAGCCTAGGCCAATGCCAAGGCAAGGCCAAGGCCGGCCACGGGTAGGCCAAGGCAAGGCCAAGGCAGATTTCCCACATAGAAAGAAAATAAATCAAAAATGGCCTTGGCCTTGATATATAAAGATACTTCAAGTTCAAGGTAGGTGTAATTATATTTATATACATATATATATATAATTTTAAATATAAAATATACATATATAATTTTAAATATAAAAATTATATATATAATTTTAATAATTATTAATATTAAATATATATATATAATTAATAAATTAAAGCCCTTTACCAAATGGACAACACGTGTCCAAATTTTCAAAATACAAAATAAAAATAAATTAAAGCCCAATCACAGGTTGTCACATATCTATTAAGTCGATTTTTTTGCCATTTTGCCACGGCGTGAAATGATGAAATTGCCCCTCAAACCCCCTTTAATTACCACAATCATGTTATTATATATATATATAGATATAGATATAGATATAGATTTGAAATAATGACTCATTTTAATGATAAAAAAAAAATTCTCTTTAAATTGAGACTATTTTCTTTAAAAAATTAATTTATTATAAAATAATTTAGGTAAAAGAAATGGGTTAAAAAATAAAACCTACATTCTACGGCCAAACACGTGTCCAAACCAAAAAAAAAAAAAAAGAAGAAGAAGAAGAAAAATTCATATGTCTTCACGCGCCATTGTCGGCGCGTGTCTCACCCGCGCCAGGGAAATGGCCAAATCGCCCTTGAAGAAACGGATGACACGTGTCCTATTTAAAGAGAAAAAATTTAATGAATTTTGATGAAAAAAAATTATTTTAAATGAAAGAAGTCTCTATTTAAAGAGGAAAAAAAATTATGAATTATGGTAAAAAAAAAAATTATTTTAATATATAATAATTGAGGTTAAAGAAATGGGATAATTTTTTTTTTGAAATCCAGCAGCCAATCAAACATTGCCACGTGGCAAGTTTAAAAAAAAAAAAAAAAAGGAATTCGTCAGCCTTCACGCGACCTTGTGGGCGCGTGAAGGACACGCACCTGGAAAATGACCAGAATACCCTCCACCACACGAACGACACATGTCCAAATAAAAAAAAATAAAAAAAAAAAAACCACCCAATCACAGCTTGCCAAATCCCATTTCAGCCATTTTTATTGCAAGATTGCCACGGCGTGAAAAGATAAAAATGCCCCTCAAAGTCCCTCTATTTACCAAGATCTTGTTATTATATAGATATAGATATAGATATAGATATAGATATAGATATAGTAAAATGGAAAATATATTATGGTACAATATAAAATATTTATTACAGAAATTTATAGATATCGAACTATGCTTCAAAGAATTTTTTTTAAATAATTAAATAAATTGTTTGAAATATCAAACTAAAATAAACTCAATAACCATATTACCCCATCACACTTATTAAATTGAAACTCAAACCCACATTCATCACACTCCCCTATATATATATATATATATATATATATATATATATATATATATATATATATATATACATATATATATATATATATATATATATATATATATATAGGGGAGTGTGATTTAATGTGGGTTTGAGTTTCTATTTAATAAGTGGCAGGCCGTGATTGTTCTACAAATGACGCGATCCATTCGCGCGTCGATAGATATATATATATATATATATATATATATATATATATATATATATATATATATATATATATATATATATATATATATATATATATATATAGTTCCTCGTGGGTTAGACCTAGATTCAATGACATATATATATGGATAGATAGATTATTATTATTTTAAATAATCATATATACTTTATAAATGCACAATGATTTTGTTTATACATATTCAAAACCATTCCAACTCATCATCCTATACCTCATCACTTTTATTTTATTTTATATTCTTTTATTTTAGTAAAATTATTATTATTATGATTATTATTAACAAATTTACTTTACACGTAATTAATTTTCACTAAAAAGAAATTGAACAATTAGGAAAGCATAATTAATTAATTTATATTTAAAAAAGATGATTTTTTTTTCTTTGTACAAATCAAATGAAAAAAGTCTCTATTTAAAGAGAAAAAAATTATGAATTTTGGTGTAAAAAAAATAAAACAATATTAATTTAAAAATGAGGATTTTTTTTATTATCATTTATAATTAAAAAATGACTTCACACTTAATTAATTTTCACTAAAAATAAATTGAAAAATTAGTAAAGGATAATTAACAAATTTATATTTAAAAAAGACGAATTTTTTTCTTTGTCCAAATCATATGAAAGAAGTCGCTATTTAAAGAGAAAAAAAAATTAAAATTTTTGATGAAAAAAATAATAAAAAAATAATTTAAAAAAAAGGAATTTTTTAACTATCATTTATAATTAAAAAAATGACTTCACAGTTAATTATATTTCACTAA
Source organism: Adenophora triphylla var. japonica (assembly GCA_022495995.1). NCBI lineage: Eukaryota > Viridiplantae > Streptophyta > Magnoliopsida > Asterales > Campanulaceae > Adenophora > Adenophora triphylla. The sequence continues at coordinate 42,680 of JAFEMH010006481.1, forward strand.
AAAGAAATGAAAAAATTAATAAAGGATAATTAACAAATAAATATTTAAAAAAGAGGATTTTTTTTTTATCCAAATAAAATGAAAGAAGTCTCTATTTAAAGAGAAAAAAAAATTATGAATTTTGGTGTAAAAAAAAAATAAAAAAATAATTTAATATATAAAAATTGACGTCAAAGAAATGGGATAAATTTTTTTTTGAAATCCTTCCTAATAAAACAAAGTGACACGTGGCAAAAGTTTAAAAAAAAAAAAAAAAAAAAAAAAGAAAACTGCCGGACGTGCCATGGTCGGCGCGTGTCATGCACGCGCCAAGGAAAATACGTAAATGCCCCTCTTCACCTGGGCGACACGTGTCCAAAAAGCTTTAAAAAAAAAAAAAAAAAATTGGCCTAATCGGCTCGCCACTTGGATTTTTGTCATGTTTATTTCCCATTTGCCACCATGGGAAATGACGAAAATGCCCCTCAAACCCTCTTAATTTACCAAGATCTTGTTATTATCTATATATAGATTTTTCCCCCTTTGACCTCACCGGAATAAGTCTTTGCCCTCGTTTAAACCGCAACCAAATGGTTCTCCGATCCAAGGGAGTTAGCAACTCCAATACAATAGGCAAGACTTGAGTTACCAAAATTAGATAAGGAGTTAATTTAGGTACCAAATTTGATATTTTGGTTAATTCTTTTCAAAATTAATAATTAAAATAAATATTTATAAAAATATTTACTTTCCAAAATTAGATAAGGAGTTAAAATATTTTATTTAGTTAAAAAGACATTTTAATAATTAAAATAAATAATTTTAAATATTTATAAAAAAAATCTCTTTTTTTAAAAAAAATAATTATTTAATTTCAATTATCATCTTATCATATACTCCCTCCGTCCCAGCCGAAGCTTCCCATTTTGCCATTTTGGGTGTCCCGTTAAAAGTTTCCACTTTTCTTTTTTGGCAAAGAATTTTTACTATTTTCTCCACTCATTCTCTCTCCTAATTCACTGTTACACTCACAACACTTTTCAAATTTACTATTTCCTCCACTAATTCTCTCTCCTAATTCACTATTACACTCACAACATTTTTTCTTCCCACCCATTTCCTTAATTTGCGTGATTTGAAAAAAAAAGGGAAGCTTCGCCTGGGACGGAGGGAGTATGGAGGGAGTATATATACTCCCTCCGTCCCAGCCCAAAAGGCACAAAACCAACCTGGCACGAAAATTAAGGAAAATGATGTAGGAAAGAGAAAAAGTTTAAATGTTGTGAGTATGAAAAATTAAATAGGAGAGAGAATGAGTGGGATGAATAGTTAGGAGAGAATGTTATGAGTGTAAAAGTAAAGTAGGAGAGAGAATGAGTGGGTGGAATAGTAATAAAAAATTTCCTTTTTGGGACTGTGCCTTTTTAAATGGACACCCAAAATGGAAATTTGTGTCTTTTCGACCGGGACGGAGGGAGTAGGTAGCAAATGAAAATATGACACGGGTGAAAATAGATTTTTTTTGAAATTTAATATTTTTTTAAAAAAAAGAGATTTTTTTTATAAATATTTAAAATTATTTATTTTAATTATTAAAATGTCTTTTCAATTAAATAAAATATTTTAAATATGAAATAAAATTTAAAATATGAAAAAAAAAATCAATTTTGGTACCTTTGCTAACTCCTTCCATTGAAATGGAAATGTAGTACCCTATGAATAGTGCTTGAAAGGTACCAAAATTTGATTTTGGTACCTTCCCCTAACTCCTCCCATTGGAGTTGCCCTAAGCGTACTTTACTTCCTTCACCCCTTTCTCCTCCTGATGGTGTCTGGGAATTTACGTAGGCATCCCTTTTTGAACTTTTCCCTTAGCCATCATGTTAGAATAGTAATTTCGACAAAAGCTTCCATTTCACTTCAATCCAAATTTACTTTCTCAAGATTCGGCAAACAACACTCCCATTACTGCCCTCTACTCCCCATCCACACTTCTGTCCCCACCATCGTCCCTACCCACCCCACCCCCCTCATCGCCTTATCCATCGTCTTCGACCGGCGCCTTTTCACCTTCCCCTTTTCAAATCTATTTACTGATCTCATATATATGTTATTTCACCCACTGTCTATCTCTGTTTTAGCTTTGAAAGAGTTTGTGAGATTTCGGGTATTCTTATATTATATTCATATTTTGTTTTTATTTATAAATAATATTCATAAAATTGAAATAAATTTGTTTGAATTTTCAGATGTCCTTAGTTATCTAAATGCAAATTGGTTGACACCTTATAAGGAAATGTTTGTAGCTGCTTGGACCGTCAAATTTCTTAATTTTGGAAATCACACAACTAACAGAGTGGAGAGTCAGTGCCAAGTTAAAAAAATACTTGCAGTCCTCGTGATCGAATTTGAAAACATCATTGTCGTATATCCACCGGGTCGTTCTGTCACAAGTCATATCGATCAAAGCAAGTCTTGAACAACAGAGCAAAATTGTCATTCGACATCGATTCAGCACACCGTTGTTCCGAGAATTGCATGGTTTCATTTCAACTTATGCACTTGGCATACTATTCAAGGAATTTGAGCGGTCCAAAGTTATTGGATTTTTTTCTAAGAATTGTGGATGTCAATTACGCATAAGTCATGGGTTGCCGTGTGCGCATGAACAAGTAATATACTTCAATGAAGGTCATCCTATCCCACTTGACTCAATAGATAAGTTTTGGAGGAAGCTTGATTTAACACCGTGCACATCCTTAGAAGAAGATGATGATTTTGGTTGCGAACTAGAGTTAAAAATGTTTAAGGCACAGTTCAAGGAAAAGCTGAAATCTGGTAAGTTCAGTTTTTTTAGTAAGTTAAGGGAGATAATTGCGCCATCAACAACTTTGGTTTGTGAACCAGCTTTTCACATGACTCGTGGTCGTCCCTCCGTCAAAGATAAAATATTCGGAAAAAGTCATGTTGATCCGTCTGTGCCAGCTCAAAAATACAATAGACACAATTGTTCTTCAGCAATATTTGTTGATGTTGATCTGCCAGTGCCAGCTCAAAAACCCAGTAGACATAGTTGTTCTTCAGCAAGATTTGTTGAGCTAAGAAGTTCTTAGTTTTTGGAACCAACAAGACACGGTTACTATTTGGACCAACAATACTCGCATCCATATATTCATCAATTTTCGATTATATTTCATCCTTACATCACGCAAGTACACGATGTAAGAGCTGATGGGAATTGTGGATTTCGAGCAATAGTTGTTTGTCTTGGTCTTCATGAAGATGCATGGCCCACTATTTGGTATGAGTTGATAGAAGAGTTAGACACATACAAACTAGAATATGTCGAGACGTTTTCTTAATATGGGTGTCCTGATTGCTTTGCGCTCTAATTGTACTAGTGAATTTGTTGTATTGGATTGACTGAAGTTATGAAATGAATTTTTTGTATTTTTATTTTTAATGTTATATCTTGTTAAATCTCTTTATTTCTTTATACTAGTGTAATAGTTTTATTTAGCTAAAATCGTTTTCTTAAGCGATTGTAAACAGGTTTTTTCTGAAATTTTGTGTTAACTTAATTAAAAAAAAATCAAATAAAAATTTAAGTTAAAATATAAAATTATCTTAAACCAAATTATGAATTAAAAATATCTATTGTTAAGTTTAGCAAATCCAAGTATCTCATTTTTACATACTTTATTACTACTCGTATGTATGCATACTCATTTGAACGGTATAAATCGAGATACGGACATGGGCTTGTCCGGGTAAAGTCCAAGTGGATTGAGCCCTAAACATAATCCATCAAGTCTCGTATACGAGCAAGGAAATGGGCTTCCTCGTATTCCTATCTTGTCATTACCTGGGCCGAGCAAGGACTTAGCAGGTGCCATGACCAAGGCCCAACTCAAAGTGCCAAGGAGACCTCCCTCGTAGGCCGAGATCATCTCCCTTGAGGACGAGGTACCTTCCTCGGCCATGACGTCATCATGACAGGCCTTTCTACTTATCTCTCATCTCTTCCTCGGCTCCTCGTTAACCAGCCAGGTTACGAGGACGAGGAAGTAGCATCTCGGCATTTCGGCAAAGCAACTTATGCAGTCCTAATCAAATAAGGACACTAAAGCAGTTACAATCTCTCTAGGATTGTAACCTTCTATACCAATTCCAGTCAATCAAGGACTCCTTAATAGATATAATCTGCATTAACCTTCGGTTCTGAGGCTATGGCACCGGCCGAAATGGCTATCCCTACTGTGAGAAATTCCCACTATGATGAGCAAGTCAACAAGGTCAATAGGCTCCTAGACCTAGACCTGATAGATGAGAAATGACTAGCTGCGCAGATGAGAATGGTGAATTACAAGCAAAGGACCAAGGCATACCATGACAAGAGGGTCAACAGAAGAGTATTCCAAGTAGGCGATTGGGTACTTAGAAAAATTGAAGCTACTGGTCGGAAGTCGGAACAGAACAAGCTCTCCCCAAATTGGGAAGGTCCCTACATCATAACTCAAGTCATTCGAGAAGGGACCTACAGATTAAAGACTAATGAGGGGAAAGAGCTCAAGCATCCATGGCATTTCGACAATCTCCGGAAATACTATCATTAGTGTTAGTTTATTTTATGTAATAGATTAGTCTTTTACCTTTTCAAGCATGGTAGGATTGCAGTTCGATGTAATCAAATTCAGTTTATGGAATTTACTTCTTCAACGTGCAAAGCAACTGTCACTACTAACACAACACTGGAAGACGAGGATCCTTTCCTCGACTCTTCAAAAGACAAGCCAAAACGTCTAGCCTACCTCGGCACAAACGACTAACTGGCCAACATCTAAAACCTACGTATGAGGCACCTTCCTCGACGTAAGGAGATGAAAAAGAAGGAAGCCTAACGTCTTGACAAGGAAACCCCTCGGCTCAAACAAATACAGGCAAGACCATCTGAAACCTATGTACGAGTCATCTTCCTCAGCATAGGGAGATGAAAAAAGAAGAAAAATCCAACAGTCAAGACCGAGGAACCTCCCTCGGCCTAATGACTTGCCTCACGTCTAAGACGAGGAAACACCTCGACATAATACGACTATAGGCATTCCATGTCTGAAACCTGTGTACGAGTCATCTTCCTCGGCATAAGGAGACGACAGAAGAAAAATCCAACAGTCAAGACCGAGGAACCTTCCTCGGCCTAATGGCTTGGACATGCGAAATTGCTACAACTCCAAAGACTGAGCCAACCTCCTCGTCTTATGTAAAAAAGCGAAGGACGAGGAATCCTCCCTCGGCTCCCTCAAAAGTCAAGCTTGTACTTGTGCAAAAACCACAAACGAGCATTCAAACAATTCATATATCAAAATACAAAGTAGAGACGATGTTAATTGAAAGACAACAACTATCATTAATATTCAAAAGAGAGATTACAAAAGGCCCTAGACTATTATACCAAAATAAAGAAAAAATTCTAAGGCTTCTCCTTTTGAGGGATTTCCCCGAAGAAGGCATGTTCGTCTGCACTATCATTCAGCTCGGCAATGAGGGTAAGGATGACTTGCTCAGTTGGAGAATTGACTCGAGCCTCCTTGTCAATTAGCTCTCCGGCATCAGCCCCCTCGGCATCCACCCCCATCTCATCCTCATCCTCGATCCTTTCAATTAAAGAGTTCAAATTATCAGTATCGACGGATGGTGGGACCCAAGCTTCTCGACCTCCCCGAGCATCCATCATGGCAATGACATTCAGATCGTACTGAGAAAAAGGAACAAGGTAGTGAAGAGCCCTAGTCGCTTCATTGTACCCGTCCTGGCATATAAGCCGAGCAATGGCTTTCAAATCCAGGCCATGAGAAAGGTCAGCCATAAGCCGACGAGCCAAGTTCAAGTAGCCATCCTGGAACATGGTGGTTGTCTTATCATTGACGGCTTCAGTAAAAGCCGAGCTGGCCTTGAACCAAGCAACATCCTCCTCTTCCTTAGATGGAATGACAGCCTCTAGCTTTTGGCATTTGGCCTCAGCCCCCTCGGCTCTCTACGTGATCTCGGTGGCTTTGAGCTTTATTAGCTCAGCCATCTCAGCATCTTTTAGCCTAAGGGCTTCCTCGGCCTTCATTCTGGCATCCTCGGCCCTCTTCGCCGCCTCTTCGGCTTTGACCTTATCCGCCTTCTCGGCCTCAAGCTCAGCATCCCTGGCCTTTAGCAACTCGGCGGCTGCAGCCATATCAGACTCTCCCCTCCTAAGGATGGCCTTGAGATCAGTCATTTTCTTGTCCACGACCTTATTAAGCACATTCTCGTAGGCCGACATGGTGGCAAGCTGAAATATTGAAAAACAACGTCAGAAATCATACAAGTGCAAAGTGCAAGAAGTAAAAGTACGAGATAGTCACCTCAGATATCAACAACCCTTTTTGGTCGAGCAAGTTTTCCTTGCTAGGCTTGTTCCGACACAATTTCTCATACGCCTCCTCATCTAGAGCCCTTTGGACAGCCGCTCGGCCCAGCCTAACGTAAGCGCCCTCCCTGGCAAGCAAGGGGAGGCCTCTTAAGGGTTTGGGCATGGAAATAAGTTGCCGAGCTAGCTCCTCGGCCTCAGGATAGGACTTGATTATTTGAGGGGTGAGAGCTGGAGGAGTTAAAGCATCAGCAATCCGTTTGGAAGGAGGTTCCTCAGTAGAACCAGAATGAGGCCTCTTCTGGCTCGAGGACCTATGAAGGAGGCCCGTCTCCTCGTCAGCCGGGATATCAGTATGCACCTCGACTTCAATAGTTGGAATACGGGGGCTATGCCCCTCGGTTGTTTGTTTCTCTCGGTTTCCTGAGGTATCCTCGTCAACGGCAACGACTTCCCCAGCCGGTTTGACGGGTAAGGGAGCAGCATCTTGGTAGACAAGAGGAGTTGACAACGAGTTGCCTCATCCTTCCTCTGACCGACGGCCAAGGCCTTAGCTAACCGCCTCTTCAACTTGATTAGCTCCTTGGGATCAACTACGTCGTTGGAGGCCATCTCGGCTTCTTGTTCGGGGGTTAGATCTGCAAATACGAAGAAGAGATAGTTATATTACGACATGGATAAAACAAGCATCAATTTACAAGTAGCAAGATGAGGAAAGAGGAATTACAGCCTACAATGTCTTCCTCTATAAGGCATTGATCTTTGGGGTCAAGTTTACAACGTTCACAATCAGCATGAAAGACCAGACCGGGATGGACCCTCCAGTCATTAAATCTTCTCCCCCTATTAACGGGAACGAGAGGCTCCACGCCGTCCATATATAGTTCATAGCATTACCCCGGCCTGGACATAGTATCGATCATCTGCTTCCAAGGCCGACCAATCCAACAAGCTTACCCCGGAAAACTCGGTAAGACGATCAATCAAAGCACCGGTCCATTCAGCTTGTAACACTTTCTTGGGCACAACAGGATCACCAATGGGAGCAGCGAACTCCCAGCCTTGTCGGCTCTCAACCCTAATCACATGGTGGTCCCAACCAGCCACTTTGCTGGACATGGGAAGAATGATCTTTGGTTTCTTTGAATCACTCCTTATTACTATAAGCTTGGAGTCCTTGAGGTAGCTCACATAAAAGAAATGATGAAAGACTGACTGGGTAGGCTCAAACCCCCTTAAGCTACGGCACAAGACTATAAAACTTATGAGGACCCTAACCCCGTTGGCTCCTAGCATGGCCGGGACAACCTGCATATCTCCCAGAAATTCATTAATAAAAGGGTCCAAAGGGAGACGAAGACCCTGCTGAAATTTCTTATAGTGGAAGTGGACGTGGTTTTCATTGTAATAGAACGCGTCCCTCTCTCTCGTGTTCTCAAAGGTTGGATGACCGACGTAAGTCAGCTTGTACTCCTCCCTCGGCACTCCATACTTGGAGTATAGCACCTCTAGCATTGGCCCCGGCCCTAACTGGCTTTGGCCTGGGATAGGTAGCTCTACCTCGACCTCTCCTTCCTCGGCCATCACTTCCTCGTCCTTCTACTTGTTCGCCCTCTACAAAGGCGTCAACTATACTGGTCACGTGGAGGCGTCACTCCCTCTTCCCGTCATATCTGTAAAAAGCCGAGGAATAAGGATCAGCAAACTCTCCAAGGCATTGGAAAGATGGGGAAGAGGAAGATCTCCCCTCCTCGTCATTTATGATAAGGACGAGGAGGGAGCCTTACCATTCAATCAGGGACGATCAAGATGGTCCGATGCCGGGTAAAATAAATTGATAAGTTCAATCATCTTGGCCCTGCTTTGGAATATTATTATGCTTGGGGACGTTGATTCAACCATGTCTATTCTCATCTTGCTTGGATACTGGATGTACATTCTCGGACATCCATACCTTGTCAACATTTCCCCAATCTCCGCCAAATTCACCAACAACCATGGCCCTCTATCCCTTCGGTAAACCCTAAGGTTACCTTTGTGGTAGCCATGGATGAAACGAGGGCTATGTTCCCATGAATGAGCCATTTCTAAAACGAGACGAAAGGTTCAAGAATCTTATCAAGACAAGAAACTCAAGAAAAGCTTCATCGGTTCAACAATGTCGGTTGCGAACATTCAAAACTCAACCAAAACCCTAGAAATTGCAAAATCAAAGACAGAAATCACAATGGGAGAAGAAATTATACCTGTTGCTATTGAGGATGAACGAAATCGAACGGTGAATCAAAACTTTTTGACGATTCTGGGCAACTCGAGCTCAAGAACACAAAGGGTTTTTTGAATCTCCTTAGTTGGCTCTCAAATGCTTGAAGATGATAAAAAGTTGAAATTGAAAAGAAAATTTGTTTTTATACCTCACAAACGGGTCAAACCCACAACAAATGGGTCCAAGCGGGTACGGCGCCCCAAGAATTTAATGTGTTGGTGGTTTCCAAGACGTGTGTCAGGCCTAGTGGACCACGCCTCATCATTTCCCCTCTAACCGGCGGATAATGGAACGACACAGACATTGAAGCGACATTGCCACATGACGCCTGTTCGTATTCTCATAGCCGAGGACGAGACCACTTTCTCCTTGTCATAGCCGAGCTAGAAAGTTGGGGGCCACTGAACAGTATAAACCGAGATACGAACATGGGCTTGTCCGGGTAAAGCCCAAGTGGATTAGGCCCTAAACATAATCCATCAAGTCTCGTATACGAGCAAGGAAATGGGCTTCCTCGTATTTCCTATCTTGTCATTACCTGGGCCGAGCAAGGACTTAGCAGGTGCCATGACCAAGGCCCAACTCAAAGTGCAGAGGAGACCTCCCTCGTAGGCCGAGATCATCTCCCTTGAGGACGAGGTACCTTCCTCGGACATGACGTCATCATGACAGCCTTTCTACTTATCTCTTATCTCTTCCCCGGCTCCTCGTTAACCAGCCAGGTTATGAGGACGAGGAAGTAGCATCTCGGCATTTCGGCAAAGCAGCTTATGCAGTCCTAATCAAATAAGGACACTAAAGCAGTTACAATTTCTCTAAGATTGTAACCTCCTATACCAATTCCAGTCAATCAAGGACTCCTTAATAGATATAATCCTCCTAGGATTATATCTTATCTCTTTACAGTCCAAGTTCAACATGAATTCTACATATTTTGCCTATAAATATAAGCCATTATTTCCATATTTTGGTACGTTGTTTCTTTGACTCAAAACTCTGTCAATTTGACTTTTCTTGAACTTACTCTCACGTCGAATGGCCTTCGCCGGAGAAACCCCGACTTAGTTTACGATTCTTGTTTCTTTTTCAGGCTATTCAATCGCCGGAGTACAACCGACCACTGGATTTAGGTTGATTCGTTCCTTTTTGGCAGCATCATCATTTAATTTGAGAATATAATGTCTTTTTAAATACTTTATCCACTCGTCTCATAAAAATATCATATTTAATTTGTCAACATTTTAAAATAATATTATGTTTTATTTATTTATATATGACTTGCACAATAGTAAAATTATACTAGAATTATTTTCATTTTTTAAAATGCAATATTTATTTTATAACAAATTTAAAAAGAAAGTGCAATATTTTTTTTTAAATTGAGATTGAAACAATATTATTTTTTATTAAAATTAAATAAATTTATGTAACTTGTAAAATTATAAAAATAGCAAAATATAATGGAAGAAGAAAAAAAAGATGGAACATTGAAATTTAAGACCTATTTATAAATATAGGAGAATTATTTGGTCCAAACTTCAAAAACTAATCAATGACAACTTTTTAGAATACCAAAGTTGTTTACACTATTTTTTTTTTTAAATTTGGTAGTGCAAATAGTAGCACCCATTTCGCATCTGAGTTTTTGAAGTGCTTTCTGTCAAAAAAATCAGTTCAAAGTCTGATGATTATTACTGTGAATGAATTGTCATTTTATTCCGAGTTAATTGGAATTTCGAGCCATGGGTTTTATTTTATTTTACAGTTGGTTTGAGATTTATTTTTTTTAAGTATTGGTGGTGACGGTGGTAGTATTTGGTGGTGAAGGTGGTCGGGTGATGGCAGTGGTGGTGGCCATGGGGAAGATCTACGATTAGAACGGTTGTTTTGTTTATTCGCACATATCCCGAAACATGGAAATTGAACATGTTTATCAAATATTACGATTTACTTGTTGGTTTGATGATGGTGGAGTTGCGATGGTGACGTTGAATTATTACACATTTCTTTTAACAATAAATTGCTACACATAAATATTGATATAAGAAAATTATAATAATGGTTTCAATAATGATATAATTTTATTATAATTTTTTGAAATAATGTATAGATAAAAAGTTTTAAGTAATTTTTAAGGTTTACAGTAATTAAAAAAAAATAAGGTTTATAGTTTTAAGAAATTGCATTTTAGGGCCTATAGTTTAATAAACACGTCTTTTACTTCCACATAAGCAATTTTTTACCATGTTTATTGCCAACACAACACTTAGGGGACAAGTCAGGCGCCATGTCAGCTATTTAATGTGCCACATATGCACATTTAACAGAATGTTAGAATGTTTGACAGAAAGTGAACCGAAGGTTGCCATAGAACATTAAATAGCTAGGCCAGGGACAAAATTGCACAAAAACATGACAAGTACCAATACGTAAAAAGGTATACTCCCTCTGTCCCACTTCAATTGATACTTATTTCCTTTTTGGTCCGTCCCACTTCAATTGATACTTCCCAAAATGGAAAGGAATCTTCACTATTTACCCCACTCATTCTCTCTCCTATTTTACTTTTTCACTCACAACATTCTCTCTCCTAACTATTCCTCCCACTCATTCTCTCTCCTATTTAATTTTTCATACTCACAACATTTACCTTTTTCTCTTTCTTACATCATTTTTCCTTAATAGTTGTGCCATTTTTTTTGGTCTCAAATGAAATGGGACGGAGGGAGTATAGGTCAGTGATCTTTTGAGGTAATTAACTCTACTATTTCAAATTATCATTTTTACCTCTTGTAATAAGTACCCCACTTCATTATTTCCTATTCTCGAAACTTGAAGGGTTTTAAACATTTCTAACCTCCTTACTATTTCAAATTATCACTTTTACCTCTTGTAAGTACCCCACTTCATTATTTTCCTAGTTGAGTGCGTCTGCTGAGAAACGCGTTTCTCCATAACTATGGAGAAACGTGTTTTTCATAGCCAGAAGCTTTACATTTGATAACCAGAAAAAAAAAAAACCAAGGCCAAGACCAAAAGCTTCTGGATATTCAGAAGCTTTGCATTTGATAGCCAGAAGCTTTGCAGTTGATATCCAGAAGCTTTGTATTTGATAGCCAGAAGGATGTGAAATGTATATCCGTAAAGCTAGGTGCATATCCGTAAAAGCTGTTAGGTGCATATCCAGAAATGTGTTAGGGCATATCCAGAAATTGCTATTGAAGGTTTTGATATCTGAAACCTTCAAATGTATATCCAGAAACATTTTGAAGGTTTCTGGATATTCATTTGAAGGTTTCTGGATATCACTTTCATAGGTTTCAGGCTATCTAGCTCATTGTCGCGCGACATGTCGGGACCCGTTTCTCCATAACTTATGGAGAAACGCGTTTCTCCCTAGATTTTGTGATTTTCCTATTCTCAAAACTTGAAGGGTGTTAAACATTTCTGACCTCCTTACTATTTCAAATATTCTAGAAATTCTATTTCAAATATTCTAGAAAATTTGTTGGCACGCTGGCGGTTGCCTAGCAACTGCGTTCTTCACTTTCCAAGTTTGTCACGTGCCAAAGTCGCGCAACACTAGGTTTGATGCGCGACAACGTTCTTCTTTTTCTAATGTGTCACGCAACAGCTTAGCACATCAGATTACCTATTAATAGTGCTAATTTATATCATTTTAAGATTTACAGAGACATTTTACTGATTTCTCAATATGAGAAAACTTTGTCCATATAAGTGTGATTGTCTTGTAGGGATCTCATCTCATCTCGCATAGCTGCAAACCATTTGCTTTTATTCTCGTGTGTCATAGCTTCATCAAAGCTCTCCGGTTCTCCCCCTTCAGAAAGTAAAGCATACTCATCAGTGGATACTTGTTGCTTGGCTGCCTTTGTCTACTTGATCTTCGCGGTGGTTCCAAGACTTGCTCCGGTCGTATTTCTTGATGTTGTTCAGGTGCATTATCAACAATATGAGGAACACCATCTGTCTGCTCATCACCAACTTGATTGTTCTCTACTTCTCCCCCTTTGTTAGTATCAAAGGCATGTAAAGATGAAAGAGGAGGTGGACACGAAATATCGTCATCTGAACCATTACCAACATCAGATTGTGCCTCTAACTCTGTTTTCCCAAGATCCGCAATAGTTTGATCTTCAAAGAAAATAACATCTCTATTTCTGATGACCTTTTTCTGCGCTGGATCCCACAATCTGTACCTAAACTCGTCATGCCTATACCCAAAAAGATACACTCCTTTGACTTGTTGTCAAGCTTTGATCTATCACTTCTCGGAACGTGCACAAATGCTCTGCAGCCAAATACTCGTAAATGCTCATAGCTGACTTCTTTACCGAACCATACTCTATCATGAACGTCACCATTAAGAGGCTTCGAAGGATATAGATTAATCAGATCAACTGCAGTCCTCATACCTTCACCCCAAAAAGATTTTGGCAACTTTGCGTGAGATAACATACACACAATCCGGTCCCCTGTTGTTCTGTTCATCCGCTCTGCCACTCCGTTGTGTTGCGGTGTCTTAGGCTCCGTAAACACTAACCTGATACCATTATCGCTGCAATAATTTTTGAATTCTCCGGTGTTCTCACCACCGTTGTCTGCTCGAACACACTTAAGTTTCCTCCCTGTTTGTCTCTCGACCCTAGCTCGAAAGCTCTTGAACTTTTCAAACGCCTGATCTTTTGATTTTAAAGCATAACACCAGACCTTTCTTGAGTGATCATCTATAAATGTAACAAAATAATATGCTCCACCAAGAGATTTATCCTTCATATAACAAACATTAGTATGTACCAAATCAAGGAGAGAATTCTTTCTAGATGAAGGACGTGTATGAAATGAAACTCGATGTTGCTTGCCAGCAAGACACTGTGTGCAATGTTTAAGTGACGTACCTGTCATCTTGGGTAAAAGCTGATTTTTGGCAAGAGTCTGCAAACCTTTCTCACTTAGGTGACCAAGACGTTTATGCCATAGCTCGGTGGAGATCTCATCATCAACTGCATTAGCAACTCCATCAACAAGCTTTGCCTCGATAAAATATAAGGAATTTCATTTGTTTCCCTTCGCCAAAACTAAAGACCCTTTCTTCAGCTTCCATTGTCCATCACCAAAGTTATGGTGGTAATTTCCATCATCAAGCTGACCTACTGATATCAAATTAAAACGAAAATCCGAAACATGTCGAACATCCTTTAGTAGTAGCTTGCACCCCGTACTTGTCTCTATACACACATCACCCATGCCGATAATCTTACATCTAACACCATTTCCCATCCGTACAAACCCAAAATTGCCACTGTTATAGGATGAAAAGAACTCTCTATGCGCTGTAATGTGAAATGAGGCTGCTGAATCAATCACCCAAGAACAATCTTCGCATGTGAGGTTGAGATAACTCTCTTTAAAGACAAGTACTACATCACCGTCTGAATCAGTTGCCAAACTAGCACTTGATTCCCCTTTCTTGCCTTCTCCTTGTTCATTCTTTTGATCTCTTTTTAATTGTCGGCACTCTCTCTTCTTATGCCCGAGCCTCTCGCAATAGTAGCATATCATCTCTTTTCTAGGATTTTAGAACTGGATCTTCTGTTGTCTTTTCTATCTCGGCTGTTCTTTCTATCTTCATTGTTGTGTCTGTTGCTACTTCGACCTCGGCCTTTACTCTCACTAATAAGTGCATCTGAATCTTGAGGTTGATGGCTTTGCTCCTTCCTTCATTCAAAATTCTATCACTCACCATACTCATGGTAAGCTTTCCTTCCGGAGCGGAATTGCTAACTGTTACGACCAATGTCTCCCATCTATCGGGCAGTGAACTTAATAGAAGTAGTGCTTGCAGCTCATCATCTAGCATTATTCTCATTTTTGTAAGCTGATTCACGAACTCCTGGAACTTGTTCAAATGCCCTAAGACGCGCTGTCCATCTTTATACTTCAGGTTCACTAGCTTACGGATCAAAAGAGCCTTAGACTGAGCATTCTTGCGCTTAAACATACTCTCAAGTTTCTTCCATAATGCATAGACATCTGTCTCTTCAGCAATGTGATGAAGGATGTTTAGCGAGACCCCCTTCCGAATTTGAGAAATAGTTTTCCTGTTCATCTTCCTTCTTCCAATCTTCTTCTTTTATGGACTCGGGCATAACACCTTCGTTCTCAATCGGGTCAAAGAGATCTTTTTCATAGAGGTGGTCTTTTCCATGATTGTTTTCCATAGGGCATAGTTTGTTGCAGTGAGCCTAATCATGTTGCCATTATTCCCTTCCTCCATATTTCCTACGCAGTCACAGTTCAACCGGGCTCTGATATCGGATGTTGGGACAGATCAACAAACCAAACACAAGACAAACCAAAGTCTGTACAACAACTAAACTACCCTTCTTCCTTGCCCTTGAACCTGTTGATGAAGCAATGTAAACACAACACAAAATGGCAGCAGCAATATGGCAACACAATCAGACTAAAATCAACAACACAATATACATCAACCCAAGGCTGGATACCCACAAGGTCTAAGAGAGAAGAAAGTAGGAGAAATCTCAACTTGCGAGGAGCAGTCACCCAACATTCTCTCTTGAAAATTTGCAGAACCTTCTATTCTGTTCTGCGTCAATTTGATTGAGTAATATCCCCAAATTGCAATTTACAAACAGCCCCTTGCAGTTTGGGCAGAATGTTAAAAATACCCCCGAGCTTTTAATTGGAACATTTCCAACATTCTACAAAAAAAGTGATTATTAGGGACTACCTTATTTGGGTCGCCCGATCGGGACCGACCCTATTACTCTCTTAATAGGATGGCTAATTAGTTATTTTATTTGAGTCGATCAATTTAATTGTTGGGACCGTTGTTTTTTTTTTAAAAACCCAAATCATAATAATCAGCTAAAAGGAAAATAATAATTAAAAAACAAAACCAAAAAAAACCCACCTAATTGACGCCCACTCCCACCTCTACTCCTGCGCCCACTTCCCCTTTACTCCCTCTCTCAATCCCTAAATTTATCATCGTTGATTAGCTGCTGCAAACCCTATCAATTCATCGTTCGATTTCTTCATCCGCCGTTCGATTTCTTCATCGGTACAACCATATATCCAATGTAAGTTGGGGTTTAATTAGGGTTCATGTTTTTTGCTATTCTACATAGCCCTGTGTTTGTGTTGCTTGATTTTTGAAGGCTTGATTATCGCACCTGAATTTCTTTCATACTTGCTACGGTTGAAATCTGGTAGTAGTTCTAAATTTATGATGATGATGTATTCGGACCAGCGATGTGAAGTAAGTCGAACTAGTTAAATTATCTGTTTGAACTCAATGAAACTTACTTTTTTGAACTCAATGAAACAACCACTTCGTTCGATTTCTCATCCCGTCTCTATTAATTACATTGAATTGAAAATATTTTTTACTTTTTTATGAATCATGGCAATTTATGTTGAATTGACAAAGTCAACACAAGGTTGTTCATTACTGTGAGGTTGTGTTTCAGTGCTTTTAATAGATTTCTGCTCCATATGACTTTAATTTTCTCTCAAGTGGATTCAATGATTTTGATTCTCAGTAAAATTAGTTAGATAATCATGAGTCATATGCACTTATAGTAGAATACAAGGTTGTTCATTGTTCACAAAGTTCATATCTAGTTTTAAAAAACTTGCAGAGCCTACTGTATTCCATAGTCAGAGCAGTTTGTTGTTCATAGTTAAAGGAGTTAGTTAAACCAGATTACCAGTCTGACTTGTGTGAGTGTACTACTGTCATTCCGGTCTTGATCTCTTAAACATGAGAAGTCCAAAAATTGAAGAACTTAGGTAATATGTGACTATGGTCTAACTGATGCCCTGCCCAATGTCTTTACTTTTCGGAATGAGTTTACTATCTACATGCCCTGGGACCTTATTTGTGTTCACGACGGGTGGGTAACTGCCCACATCCATCATCCATGTATGTAAATTTCTATTTACTATGTCTTGTCTGCTCTGTCTTACTTTTCTCCAAATCAGTAAATATTCATGGTGATATGCTTAGTTACCTTTTACTTGGATGTCTGTTTCCTTCCCATGTATGGAAAAGCAAGTAATTTCCCTCACTAGTTTGAAACCTTTTTTATTACCATTTTTATGGGGTCTCATATCGGTGGTATCATAGTTTGTACAATCTTTGAAGTAGTCTTTCTACACACCATTTGCGTACTCAGCTGCATTATTTATAAACTGGTGATACATATTTCAGATGTTACTGCTGAACAGCTTATTAAGCTGAGAGATGACCAACTACCGTGTCAACTTTCTGATGAGGTATTTTATGTGAAATGTTATCATTTACATTTTTTCTCATTATTAATTTGTAGATGTTTCATAATTTATTTCTTCCCTTGCAGCTTGCTGAAGACATGTTTACGGAACATATGAGAAAACTTATGGAGGATAAAATCCAGGCAAAGAACAGCGTACGTAATCTAAATTACCTTTTTCAAAAAAATACATTTGGATTCCTATAATCAGTCTCTGCATTAGTAGTCTTCAATCTATTTTACATTAGTCATCTTGTTAGAAGAGGCAAGTTTTCAAGAATATCTTCAGAGGTGGGCTTCAAAGTCGCATCTGCTCTGAGTAACCTTTGCTTTGGTTTCAAACTCATAACCTGTTTCATTTAATTGCAGATAATAGAATTTTTATAACTTCATTTTGGTTTAATTTATACATTCTAAATGAGCGAGTTTTGCAGCAAGGAAGCCAGCCTTATTGTCGAAGAGCTTAATAAAGTATTGGCTTTCAACAATTTGCTAATCTCATTGAGGAACCATCCTGACGCAAGTCGCTTTGCTCGTGGGCTTGGTCCAGTTGCTTTATTAGGTGAGGTTGATCTTACTCTTTATAGAGCAGGTACTCTTTGATTTGTGTTAGTAAAAAGTCTTTTATATTATTTTTTTAGGGGTACAAATTGACACGTTCCAAAATTGAAGGTGGTCGACTGACCCCTTAGCATGTGCCAGGCTTCACCGATGGATACACCATGTAAACCTTGGGGTAGTAAAGTGAGATTAACCCTTTGCTTAAAGCCATTAACATTGTTACTGTCAATATATCACCTCTTTCGTTATACATGGAGGCTTAATAGTATTGGAATTAGTTTAATAGATGCATACATTCTCTCACTCTGTAGTATGCTGTGTTTTTCATCCTTCGTATATGCTAACTGAGAAAATGATTAATTCAGATCTTCTTGACTCTAACTATGGTAATAGTGTCTGGATCAGTATTCCCACAATGTCAAATTTGCTGCTTTAATTTCAAATATGTTAATAAATGCAATTTTCCTTGATGAATGTAATCGTGAACATGCTTTTAGTAGCTATGCATTTGTTAATATTTGGAGATTGTATCCTTCATAAAACTTAATTTTGCTTGCACTTTTTGTTTTAGTGACTTGTGATGACTTCTTTCTTGGTACAGAAGTAACTTTATGCGCACTTACTTGTGCATGGTTGTTACTTTTTGCAGCTTGAAATGGCATTTAGAAACGAGTTCGGCGAGATCTCTAGCACCTCAATTGATGAGGTATGTTGTTATACTGTTCTTACTAGGGATGTAAACGAATCGAATCGAATATCATCGTATTCGATTCGATTCGTGAAAATATTCGAATATTCGTATTCGATTCATATTCGATTCGTATTCAAATATAAAAATTGATTCGTATTCAATTCGAAATTGATATTCGAATTATTCGATTTATATATATATATATATAAATATATATACATATACATATATACATATATATATATATATACATATACATATATACATATACATATACATATACATATACATATACATATACATATACATATACATACATATATATATATATATATATATATATATATATACATATATACATATATATATATATATATATATATATATATATATACATATATACATATATATATATATATATACATATATACATATATATATATATATATATATATATATACATATATATATATATATATATATATACATATATACATATATATATATATATATATATATATACATATACTCCCTCCGTCCCTAACAATCTTCACACTTTCCCTTTTGGGCGTCCCAAAACTTACTTCACACATTTAAAACTTACCTAAAATGGAAAGGAATCTTTACTATTCCCTCCACTCATTCTCTCTCCTACATTATTTTAATACTCACAACACCATTATAATTTACTATTCTCTCCACTCATTCTCTCTCCTATTTTATTTTCACACTCACAACACTTTTAATATAATACTCCCTCCTTAAAACCAAGCAAACAAAGTGTTTGTGAAGATTGTTCCGGACGGAGGGAGTACATATATATATATATATATATATATATATATATATATATATACATATACATATATACATATATATATACATATACATATATACATATATATATATATATATACATATACATATATATATATATATATATATATATATACATATATATATATATATATATATATATATATATATATATATATATATATATATATTATTCGAATAATATTCGTGAATACTCGAATCGAATATCGTGAGATATTATTCGAATTCGAATACTTATCGAATCAATATAAAAATTTGAATTCGAATGTACCGAATACTTGAATCGAATACCGAATCGAATAAAAAAAAGTTTAATTCGTTTACAACCTTAGTTCTTACCAACTTCTTATCCCTGTGTTTGCGTGGACTATATAGCTGTAATGGATGAAATAGTTTAAAGTATGCCCCTGCCAATTAATTTATGATCTCAACTGAAAATTTACCAGATTAGTACCAATACAACTCATAGTTTATTTTTTGGTTTTATATTCAGCTTGTTCACTGAGGGCGGGCCTTGGCATAACGGTTAAGTTGCTCATTTGGTGACCATAAGGTCACGGGTTCGAACCTTAGCGAATAGCCTCTTGACAATTGTCAGGGGAAGGCTCTAGCAAATGGTTCCCTCTCCCAACCCCCGCAAGGCGGTGTGCGCTTGGCGCACCGAGGTTTGCCCTTTTTTATTCTGCTTGTTCACTCTGGTGATAAAAATTGTTTTGTTTACCATCATCATATAATTTACACATTACAACTTTTATAGCTAAATTATAAGATCAACTTACCTCTTATAACTACTTTGTTGACAATTTTTTTTCAACCAAAAAAAAAAAAATTCAATAATAACAATGAATTTTCATGATATCAAAGTCCTTAGGCAATTGAGAAGCCCAGTCAATCGGAAACGAAAAAATTTGTTTGAGAACAGTGATGACGAAGAGGAGGAGAATAATGGTGCTGATGTTGGGGTGGAGGGTGGTGGTGATGGGGTGGGACAATTGGCTGTACAAATCAGGTCATTTGCGGAGAGGTTTGTTAGAATGGAGAACAAGAAGATTGAGATGATGAGAGATACTGAGAGGTATAGGATGGAGATGGAAAATAAGAGGATGGAGATGATTCTTGAATCTCAGCAGCAGCGTGTTGAGATAGTTCACAAAGCTTTTAACAGTTCTTCTCATAAGAAGCGGAAGCTAGCTGCTAAATGAAGTTAGAGGTTTATTTTCTATCTTCTTTCTTTAGGAAATAAATGTTCTGTGTTCTTCGAGTAGGTTGTCAATTATTATGATTATGTTTTATCGTTAGGGTTTGATTTATATGCTTATGTATAGTCAAGGCTGGTGTACTAATAAGCCTATGCTGGTGTAGTAATATCTGAACCCTGTGATTGCTTTGAGACTGCTATGAAATGGCTTTCTGGTTTGCTTCTTTGGATTCTTATATATTCCTTGTCTAACATGCTATCTAATCATGGTAGATTGGAAATAATGTTTAGAAAGTGAACTCTTGTGTCTTACTCCCTCCGTCCCATAACAAGCGACACACTTTGCCATTTTGAGCGTCCCACTGATAAGTCACACTTCCTAAAATGGAAAAGAATCTTTACTATTTCCTCCACTCATTCTCTCTCCTACATTATTATAATACTCACAACACCATTATAATTTACTATTCTCTCCACTCATTCTCTCTCCTAGTCAACTATCTACACTCACAACACATCAACCTTTTCACTTTTTGCATAATTCCCGTGCGGAACAGTAACTGCGTCGCTTGTTATGGGACGGAGGGAGTATATCTTAGTTTTTTTTTTTTTTTTTTTCCGCAGGTTTCAATGATTAACTATGACACACTATTACGATTTTGTGAAGATCGAGGGAGCGTGATGAAGAAATGATACCAGCAACAGTGTTTTGGGGAGCACGTTACACGTATGCAATATGGATGATTTGTCTTACTTAGAGAATAGTTTTATTCAAATTATTTTAAAAGGAGTATTGATCCCTCCTATTTCATCTACCTTAATTCTTTGGTAACAGTTAACTTTTTAATTAGATGATGTGGTTGATTAAATTTAGTTAATGCATTACTTTTTTATTGTCAGATTCATTTGATATATTTACAAGCATATTTTGATATATTTACAAGTATATTGTATGCATGTGTGGTTGTGTATATATATAATTAGTAGAAGATTAGTAGTGTTTGATAATTAATGGTAAATATTCACATTTTGACATCAAATTTTATTTGGGTCATCTATATCCGACCTTATTACTTTCCCACAAAAAATGTGATTTTGGCGCAAAAAATATATTTGGGTCGGGCGACATGGTTCCTAATAATTTCCCTCCAAAAGAATGTTAGGCGCCAAATATTATTTGGGTCGGCAATCTCGTCCCTAACAACTTGTACCAAAAACTATTTGGCTCCAAAAATTTCTCGCAAAAAAAAAAAAATAAATTATTTTTTATTAGGGTCGGAAATATCCCGACCTAAATAGGGTATTTGAGACGGTGACGGGTTCCTAAAACTTTTAGAGTCGCATGTTATTTAGGACCATCGTTTCCCGACCTAAAGTCCGACCTAAATACTATTAGGGACGGGAAAATGATCATTTAGGACAGGAAAAGGCCGACCCTAATAGTAATGTTTCTTGTAGTCCCTCCCAATTCTAAGCGAGGGACTCCATCAAACCTACTACTTTGAACTATATTTTTTTAAATGTAATATTTTTTTTTAAACTTAGAAGCAACTATAAATGCAAATAGTCTACCGATAGATCCTTGGTTCAAAGGCAATATAAGGCCATCTATTACCAGCTTCAACTAGTTTTAAATTGGACCAGCAATTCAGAGGCAATGCCTAATATAGGAGAGTTAACCAAAACTTTCAAAGGCAATTCAAAGGCATGGCCCATCATCATAGTATTAAAGAGGATCCACACTCAAAGTATATTGGGCAAGAAGTTGAAAGTTAGATCGAAAGAAATGGCAGTATGAACATGGTCATGCACACCACTTCCTCCAGTTTTCAACCTAGAAAAAAGGCATTGAATGATCAGAATGTTGTTTACTGCATGAGCAAATACAAATAAATAAATAAGTACAAAAATAAACTTGAAATATATGTGTATATATGTGTGCGTGTGTGTGATAATTAAGGGTATTTATGTGCATATGCTAGTAACAATGCATAACAGTCAGCTTTCTATGTACAAAAACTAAAAATGGATACTCATGTAGGGACAGAGGGAGTAGAAGATTACTGCACAAGTATAACTATGCACGAGAATTGATTTTTCTCTTCAGCGTCCGATATCCTCTTCCAGGACAGTTACAGTCAGGCAAAACATTGAAGTACTGCGTTCACATTTGAATAAATCTGATGAACGTTGCACTCTATCGGGAATTTCACGTACACAACACTTCATTCCAGTCACTTTAGCAATAATTTGCCTGGCAATCTGCGGAGAACAACTTGAAGAAAAACATTATCAAATTCAGAAAAATGACAAACTAAGACTCCAAACATGAAGCCATTTTATATTTGTCAATTTCAAGTAACCAAAAATGTTGGACACTAAAAAAATAACATAACAATTTACTCACAACATGACTAGCTATTATAAAACAGAGCTTACCAGAATAGTCATATTTTGAACATCACTTTGGCATTATTCTAGCCAAACTTGTATAAATAGTGAGCAACTTTATTCTATCTTACATCAAAACCAAAAACATTCAGAGAGCGAGAGAGCGAGAGAGCGAGAGAGAGAGAGAGAGAGAGAGAGAGAGAGAGAGAGAGAGAGAGAGAGAGAGAGAGAGAGAGAGAGAGAGAGAGAGAGAGAGAGAGAGAGAGATTATGAAGAACTTCAACCTAGGAGCATCACTTCTTTTATTGATCATTCTCCTTATCGCACATTCACTAGATTTTGCTGCTCAGACATGCAAGGCAAGTGGAACAATTAAGGGTAAAAAGGCCCCTCCTGGACAGTGCAACTGAGAAAATGATTCTGTTTGTTGCGTCCAAGGAAAGCCTTACACAACTTACACATGTTCACCCAAGGTGACAAGTAATACAAAGGCAACTCTCACACTAAACAGTTTCCAAAAAGGAGGCGATGGTGGGGGTCGATCTGAGTGCGATAACCACTATCACTCTGATGAAACACCGGTTGTTGAACTATCAACTGGATGGTACAAAGGAGATGACAGGTGCCACAACTTCATCACGATAAATGGTAATGGACGAAGCGTGAAGACCATGGTTGTAGATGAATGTGACTCTACTATGGGATGTGATGAAGATCATGACTATCAGCCCAGTCCTTATGGTTTTCTGCATGTTACAGAAGGAAAGATGGTCACTATCACCTGGATGACACACCAGTCCTTATGCTTTTCTGCATGGTTGAATGGGATAAGGAGAAATTCAAAACACAAACTTGTGAACATGTAAGATAGAAAGAATGTAAAGCCTCAAAACCTTAATTGCAATATTCAAAATTAATAGTAGTATTTTGCTATTACATACTTGACATGGACCCTAGTTGAGACATGTTTTACGAACCATAAGGTAAGCATGAAAGCATAAATACAACCAAGGATACATCTCAATCTGATACTAGAAACGTCATGCCATTTCTGAAAGAATTTTTTCTCAAATAATCCTTTTTTACTTTTTTATTTACCAAAATGACTCACTGTTCAAACTATTGCCCAGAATGTCCACTTTTTTGAAACTCGCTACACCGTGTAGCGAGTTTGACTAGGGTTTGTCAAAACTCGCTACACCGTGTAGCGAGTTTAGGGTAATTAATATTGACCGCTTGGAAATTAATTAGGGCATTGAATTAACCTAAACTCGCTACACCGTGTAGCGACTTTGACCCTTTTTTTTTCTTATTTTATTTAATTCTTCTCTTCTCTTCCTTCTTTCTTTCTATATACTCCCTCCGTCCCGGTAAAAAAAGGAAATTTACTGTTTACGCGGAGATTAAGGAAAAAAATAATGATATAAATGTTGTGAGTGTAAAAGTAAAATAGGAGAGAGAATGAGTGGAGTGAATAGTAAATTATAATGGTGTTGTGAGTATTAAAATAATGATAGGAGAGAGAATGAGTGGAGAAAATAGTGAATTTGTGGTTTGTAATGGGACGGAAAAAAAGGAATATTTGTGGTTTGTAATGGGACGGAGGGAGTATATTATATATATATATATATTATATATATATATATATATATATATATATATATATATATATATATATATATATATATATATATATATTATTTATATATATATAAAATAATAAATAAGAAAGAGGAAGTCCCTTTAAAAGTCCTCTCACTAAGAGAGGTCCCAAAGGAACTTGAAAAACAATGAAGATGGATCATCTATTTATAGTGAAAGAAAGATTTGAAAAATGTAGGATACATCTATGTGGGAAACACAAAAAATATTTAAATTTAGAGATGGTGGGAAAAACAAAAATTTCATTTTTCAAATATTCACATGGATCATTATCCAAGCAACATCTTCACCATTAAATGCATCACATCCAATGGTCCAAATTCATCCCATAGAAAAAAAACACACTTTCATTTGATTGGCCCTTTAATATTCACATGGATTATCAATAAATCAATCTATACCATTAATCTCACTCAAATCCAATGGTCCTAATTCATCATTATATATATATATTTCTTTTAATATTATAATGATGAAATAGGACCATTGGATTTGAGTGAGATTAATGGTATAGATTGATTTATTGATAATCCATGTGAATATTAAAGGGCCAATCAAATGAAAGTGTGTTTTTGTTTTTATGGGATGAATTTGGACCATTGGATGTGATGCATTTAATGGTGAAGATGTTGCTTGGATAATGATCCATGTGAATATTTGAAAAATGAAATTTTTGGAGGCAAATGAAATTTTGTTTTTCCCACCATCTCTAAATTCAAATGTTTTTTGTGTTTCCCACATAGATGTATCCTACATTTTTCAAATCTTTCTTCTACTATAAATAGATGATTCATCTTCATTGTTTTTCAAGTTCCTTTGGGACCTCTCTTAGTGAGAGGACTTTTAAAGGGACTTCCTCTTCTTATTTATTATTTTATATATATATATATATATATATATATATATATATATATATATATATATATATATATATATAGAAAGAAAGAGAGAAGAGAAGAATTAAATAAAATAAGGAAATTCGAACCCAAATCAAACTCGCTACACCGTGTAGCGAGTTTAATTAGGTTTGGTCAAACTCGCTACACGGTGTAGCGAGTTTAGGTTAATTAAATGCCTTAATTAATTTTCAAACGGCTAAATTTAATTACCTTAAACTCGCTACACGGTGTAGCGAGTTTTGACCAGATCCAAGTCAAACTCGCTACACGGTGTAGCGATTTTCAAAAAAATGGACATTCTGGGCAATAGTTTGAACAGTGAGTCATTTTGGTAAATAAAAAAGTAAAAAAGGATTATTTGAGAAAAAATTCTTTCTGAAATACCCTCAGACTACAGATCTGCCATTTACTACAGATATAGATGCAAGAATGTGGTACCTCTCCACCCCCTCCCCTCCACGCTAATTATACATGTCCTCTAATTTTACAACCAATCCTAATAGAAGCCATTCCTTTGTCTTAACTATCCTCACTCTAAAAGAATAAGATGACGGGATAGGTTAAATCTGACCGCGGTTAGATTACAACCAAATCTCCTCACATAGTAAAACAGAGCAGTCATTATTAAAGCAACGGTATAGTTTTGTTTTTGACCGTAAACTTGGAACACTGTAAAGAAAAACCTTATATATACCTAATATCTTATATTTCCTTGTATCCAACATCTAACACTCACAGGAAAAGAGAAAATCAGAGATATGAAGAACTTCATATCAGCAGCATCACTTCTTATACTATGTATTCTCGTTGTTTCACATTCTTCTGAAGTCATAGCTCAAGTTTGCAAGACTAGTGGACTTATAAGGGGTAGAAACCTCCCTCCATATGACCACGAGGATGGATCCGAGTGCTGTCTCCCAGGAAAACTTTATCCCGTTTATAAATGTTCACCTCTGGTGTCTAACAGTACAAAGGCAATACTCACACTAAACGACTTCACAAGCGGCGGGGATATTTCAACATCGTGTGATGGCGAATACCACTGAGCAGATGATCCTATTGTGGCACTTTCAAGTGGATGGTACAACGGAGGTGAAAGATGTCTGCAAAAGATTACTATAAGGGCTAACGGACGAAGGTAACTGCCAAAGTTATCGATGTGTGTGACTCAACCACAGGATGTAACGTAGACAGTGACTATCAGCCTCCATGTGGTAATAACATTGTTGAAGCCTCAGTAGGTGTATTGAAAGCCTTGCATGTACCTGAAGATAATTGGGGGGAGATGGATATTATTTGGTCTGATGCATAGTCCAAAGTTCTTGCCCTTTCAATATGTTGCGTACTTTTTCCGGTTTTTTAACTTTTGTGATAAATTATTATAATGTATAAAATCATATATTTACTTCATAAACAGGCAAAACACTAAATGGATTATAAGGTTGTCATCTGATAATAGCACCAGAGAAGAACTCTGTTTATCTGTGATTTGAAACATGAGGGGCAAAATTGAGTGGACACTGATATTACGAACAAACCTATCGGATGCTCAAAGCTTAGGAAATAGTAATGTCTCATAATCGAAGACATTTACCAAAAAAAAAAGCTAGAAAATCCTCAATCCTTAATAATCTTTCCTTTGCAGGGGCGGTATCCTATAGGAGCTTCAACTTCCCCCATTTTTCATCTCTGAAAAAATCTTCAAACAAGATTCAATGAGCAATCTCAAGCTAGGAGTGGAGGTAGAAAGTGCTCACAACCTACTACCAAAAGATGGAAAAGGTTCATCGAATCCCTATGTTGAGCTTCACTTCGATCATCAGAAATACCGCACCACTATCAAAGAGAAAGATCTCAATCCTATTGGAATGAGACTTTTCTTTTCAATATCTCCGACCCAAACAATTTATCCAACCTTACCCTCGATGCTTTTGTCTACAACAACATCAAAGGCAGCAATTCCAGGTCCTTTCTTGGAAAAGTTCACATCAATGGAACATCTTTTGTTCCTTACTCTGATGCTGTAGTCTTACATTACCCTTTAGAAAAATGAGGCATTTTCTCTCGTGTTTCTGGTGAGCTTGGCTTAAAAGTTTTCATTACTGATAATCCAACTATCAGATCTTCGAACTCTCTTCCTGAAATGGAGCATTCTTACAACACAACCTCCCGGTTAGCCCAAGGTCAAAGTCAAACACCGGTCCAGCAAGTGTTCGACTATGTGCGGATGTGTATGAGTAGAGAGGTTCAAGACACATTTAATTTAATCATTTACCAAACCCAAATAACCCTCAGCAAAAGCCACAATTTTCAACCACACAGCAGCCAGGAGCATATGGGGTTGAGCAGATGAGAGCTAATCCTCAGGCTCCGAAAATAGTTTGTATGTACTCAGGCTCTTCATCACAGCCACTTGAATATGCACTTAAAGAAACCAGCACGTTTCTTGGAGGTGGACAAGTTGTTGGGACTGTATATTTCTGAGCCTCTATTAGGCATGTATTCATAAATCAGCCCCATATGCTTCGTCACCCAAAAATATATATTTTTAGGCTGCCCGAAATAAATGCCGCATTTCTTAGTAAAAGAATTGTGTCCTAGTGTATCTTTACCATTGTACAAAGTAAATTCCTCAGAAACATAAAATGCTTCCATTGATGAAATAAAGTTTTTACAAGCAAATACAAACAAACTTATTGAACATTCAATCGAAAGAAAACATAAAATTCATCCATTGAAATAAAGATTTTACAAACAAACTTATTGAACATTCAATCGAGAGAAGTCAACGATTCACTCATTATAATGTCATCAAATGCAAAAGTTAGAAAGGAAATAGCTACTAATAAGCAAGGAGGATGCTCCCAAAGTCCACAACAGCAACAGCAGAGGATCCCCAAGCGAACACAGATGGTTGGAACCCAACGCCACTTCCAATGCTTCAAATGGCTTGAAAATGAAGACCAGACATGACGATTGGTAACTCTGTAACAATGATGAAAATAGTTTTATTATCAAGCAATTATATTAATCTTGTGTTCAATCACTGTTCCTCCAAAGTCAAAAATGTATCCGGAATAATGTTCTTCTCTTTGCTAAGTAAGCAAAGTAAACTCATTTGGATAGGAATAAACACAGTAAAGCAAACCTGAGAGAGAGAGAGAGAGAGAGAGAGAGAGAGAGAGAGAGAGAGAGAGAGAGAGAGAGAGATTATGCATGAGAGAGAGAAAGAGAGAGAGAGAGAGTGTGTTTATGCATGAGAGAGAGAGAACCTTAAAAGGATACTTTTGCCTTGTTCATACTTCTTGAATCTCTGAAGAAGCCAACTCCACTCTGTAAATGTTTTTGCACCAGAAAATAGTGTGTATCATTTAGTTTTAGCTCAATGTAGAAATAGGAAGTCAGAAAGTATAAGAAGGTGTTTAGTTTGTCTTGAACAATTGACTAAGAATAATAATACTCAGTCCCATAAAGATGTTCCTATTTGACTTTTAAACATTTTAGCGGTATATTTTACTTTCCATCATTATCTCCAATGAAAGAATCACCTTAATGTAATTAAGACTATTTAAACATTTTATTAGGCATGTATTCATAAATCGGCATATTTCCTTTGAATATCCCAAAAATACGAGTATAATCGAAAAATGTTAACAATGCTGGAGATTTCAGATCAAAAGAACCTAATTCTTGAATGCCTTCGGTTCCTGTCCAAAAGATCTTGACTGCCCTTTTCGCTGTTATATCTGAGTATGCCAAATGAATTTTAATTTCAGACAGAGACTCTTGCAGTTTGATTTCAGACACATTTCTTCATAAACACATTGTCTTCAAACTCTGCACCATCAGCATGGTTTCACTTGACAGTGATTCTTTTCTCCCATTACAAATAAAGATTTTGAATATCCGCACTACATAACCTTTTATCGTATTGCATTAAAAACTTAAAAAGATTTTGAATATCCCAAAAAATACGAGTATAATCGAAAAAATCTAGTTCGGCTGATGAAGAATACTACTCTGTTCTTTCCGGTAACAAATGGTGCAATGCAATTTTTCTCGTTATAGCTGTTAAGAATCTCAATATTCAGAATGGATCATGCATTTGGGATTGTATGTCGTGTATTTGTCTGCTCTCAATGTGGTGCCTCAGGCAGCTCCTTCCCTCCGTTATCCCATTTTTCTTGCAAGTCTCTGCTTCGACATTCAAACAAGACAAAAAATTAATTAGAAAATGACATGCAAAGCAGATTACTTAGATTTTTCTTTAGCAAATGATCGTGAAATGGCAATAAATATGTGCATGAGAATCTAGTAGCTTACCAATTAAGAACAAGAACTACTGATAAACCTTGCCAGGCTCCCAACTCCTCCAAAACCAAACAAAAAGATCTTTGACAGTGGCGAGCTGCTTCTTGCTCGTGGCGAAGGATATCAGATATGAACCATGTCCATGACCCCATAGTTTTCATATCTCGGCTGCAATCATTGCTGATGTGGCAAGTTCTGGAGTTCCCCCCAATCATAGATGGTCAATCCTGAGAGACGTTAGCCTATTCCTGTTGTTACAAAAAAAAAAGGCTTAATGAACTCCATTAATCAAAAAATAGTACATATGCATTAGTTTCCATTAGCTATTGAATGAAACTAACCTCTGATAAGAAAAATAGTACATAAGCATTAGTTTCCATTTTTTTTAGAATTTCATTTGGATAAATTAATTAACATTAAATTATTTGTCAAAGTTCCAACCAAAACTGACTCAAAAAGTGGGACTATCTTTATGGGACGGAGGGAGTATGTAGTAAAACTTAATTTTCGATATTAAATAATGCACAAGCCCAATATAATTTTCGTACAAACCCAATATATGAATGAAAATAAGTAGCTATAATTTTGGTACAAACCCAATATAATTTTGGTACAAACCCAATATATTAAATAATGCGCACCAGGATTAGGAGTTAGGAGGTTACCACATATGTTGTTGATACCAAGTTCTCTTTCAGCTTCTTGCAACTAAAAATGGTGAAACCTTTTTAAATTCCTTAGTACCTCAAATGCAACTTCTTCTTCCCACAAATATCTTAGTTGCTCACAATCAGAAACAGTTAGATCCTCAACTCCTCCCAAACACTCAATAATCCCTTCATCTAGTTTACTGAGCCCTGATATATCAAAAATCTTCAACTTTTTAACAGAGCCAACCCCAACCATACTCCTTAGAATCATCTCCCCACAAACACCCAATTCTAACGATACAAGTGATGGAATCTTTGGAAGTGAAACCTTTTTAAGTTTCATACATCCTAACATTTTCAGCTCTTGTAGGCTTGGGAATGCTCCTAAATTTTCATCAACACACCATTCCTCCCAACCATTCATATCACTAAAGCGTAGATCTATGAGTGACGGGAAAGCAACATTATGAAGAGAGCAACTTCCCAGAAACTCCGGACCCACTACTTTCACCCCATCCATGCTTTCAATGAACAACTCCTTGAGTGAAGTTAATTGTCCTAGTGGCGGTAAATATGTGCAATTTATGCAACCAATCAGTCTCACCTTCACCATATAACAGAACGAGTGATCCCCAACCCAACTAGGAAATTTCTGACCACCATAGAATTCAATTTCCAGACTTGCCAATCCTGTTCGAGGCTTTAGCGCTTCAAATACTTCGAGCTCAAGTCGTCCTTCTCGAGTACCACCAAAGTTGTTACTCCAGTTCATCTTCAATCCATGAAGACCCTCCTTGCACAATAAATTTGCCTCCATAGCATCTTGCCCGTACATCACCTTCTCAATGCCAATTATTGAAATCGTTCCTTGGAGATGGTGTAGTCCCTTCAACTCGGTTATATTCTGCCCATCGCCCTTGCCAATAATAAACTTTGACAGTGTGCGAAGGTGAGTCAGCAAACCAATCCCCAATGGCATCTCTTTTAAGCTTGGTGTATCAACAATGTCTAGATGTCGTAGATTGATCAACCTATGAATGTTTGAGGGCAACTGAACAAGCCTACTGCAGCCATGTAATAATAGTGTTTGCAAGTTATAGAGGTCACAAACAGATTCCGGCAAGTCTGTGATGTCAGTCTTTGAAAAATCAAGATATCGGAGGTGATTAAGATCATCTATTGATTTTGGAACCTCACTTATGACATACCCATTGAAAGACAGTGCTCGTAAGCACAGTAACTTTGGAAAGTCTTTCACAACCAGACTACTTAAGTAAGAACGGTCGTGATATGTCATTACTCGTATTGGTAAAATGGTGCGAAGACACCGAGCTGTATTAAGAGCCTTGAATGTTTTGAAATCAGCATATTCATGGGATATGAATGATACGTGCCGTGTCTCTTCAGAAACCTTGTACTGCTCATTACTCACCATTTTATCATCCAAACAAAGATATGTTAGGCCAGCAACAAACTGAGCTAGGTCATTGTTGAGATCATGCATCAGATACCTTGATTTATTTCCAGTTGAAAGTTGGAAAAAAGACCTTGATAGCAGCTCATCAAAATACTCAGAACCCAACTCTTCCATCTGCTTCTGCTCTCCTGATAACTGCTTCAAGAAACCTTGTGACATCCATAACATAATTAGCTCCTGCTTGTTGAACTCGTATCCCTTTGGAAACAATGAGCAGTATGCAAACAAAGGCTTCAAATGCGGAGGAAGATGATGATAGCTTAACCTTAGAGCAGGGATAATGTTAAAGACAAGCCTTTGCATCTCTTTTAGCTCCCATATCTTGCTAATTGAAACTTCTTCCCACTGCTTTAGGCTTCCTTTAGTGCGGAGGAGGCCTCCCAGTGACTTTGCTGCCAAAGGCAAGCCTTTGCATCTCTTTGATATCACCTCTCCAACTTCTTTAAATTCTGGATGACCATCAAAATTTGGTTTCTCAAAGGCATGTTGAGCTAACAGAGAGAGACAATCGTCATCGGATAGCACCTCCAACTCATACACTTCCTTAGAACCCATGGTTTTTGCAACATCGTGACTGCGAGTAGTGACTATGATCGTGCTGCCGGGGGCACCACCATAAAAAGGAGCACGTAGACTGTGCCATTTTTCATAGTCTTGATTCCATACATCATCTAAAACAAGAAGAAACTTTTTATTGGAAAGCTTCTCCCTTAGCTCCACTTGAACCATATTCAAGTCATTGAAAGTGCAGCTCATCCTATACACCTCCTCATATATCATCTTGCTTACCTTGAGAACATCAAAATCCTCAGTAACAGATACCCAGGCTCTATTATGAAAGGAGTCTTTCACTCCCTCATTATTGTAGAGAGACTGAGCAAGAGTGGATTTACCTATACCACCCATTCCCACTATGGAGATGACGCGAACTTGGCCATCGTGATCACTTGCTTTGTCCTCGAGCAACGATTTGAGGATTGCACTGCTTTCTTCATCTCTGCCATAAACACGATCCGGCAAGGACGTTGACGGAAGCTTCTGATATCCTGGCTTTTCAGATTTTCCACCAACGTACTCTTGTAGCTTCATAATATTCTTTCGTTCTTCAAGTTCTTTCAAACTATCAGAGATCTCACCAATCTTGCGATCCAAATCATAATTGAAGCTAATAGCTTTAGCTTTATGTTTGAATCCAGAGAAAAACTTATGCAGCTTACCGGATCGGCTTGATTCAGGTGTTGCTATCATCTGGCGACGCCCAGCTTCAGTGAGCAAATCATCTACGACGTCCTCGATTTCAAAAGCCAGCTTCTGAACATCTTTCAGCCACAGTTGAATATGCTTGTCATTAAACTGCCTCTCTTCCGCATCCTCCAGCACCGCCTGAATCATCCGCAGCATATCCGTCCATTTCTCGAGCTTGCGATGAATTCTGCCAGAGGGAATGAAGGACAAAGCAAAAGGGGACAAGTTCTGGATCAGCAACGACACTAACGGCTCTACAAACATTGCAGCAATTTCAGCCATTATAAGAAGATAAGAAGGAAGAAGAGAAGCAATCAAGGATGAGAAATATTCAGAAGTAAGGTGGAGAGAGAGGGAGAGAGATCAAAAGAAAGAGAGGAAAAGAAAGGGGATGCTTTGTTTAGATAAGAGGGTGAAGGATAGGAGTGTTTGTTTCAACGGTAACTTCCGAGAAATGAAGAGGAAATCATTGTGTTAGTTCTTAATTAATGAATAGTTGATCCGTGCATTTGACCCATGTGTGGATCTGACGTTAAACACAGGTGGAATAAAAGAGCACAAACAAACAAGGATAGGAAGAGAGAAAAACAGACTGCACCACAGACCCATGTGCGGATGGACCCACACTTTAAATTAATCCGATCCATCCAAAGCTTTTTCCCTTTTTTTTAATTTTTCCTTCATGTTTTAAAAATGGGCTCCAGCTGTGTAGGATAGGAGAAGGAGCGGACGCCAAATCAGAATTCAAATTTATTCAATATTTAGTACACCCCTCCCATTTGGTTATGTGGTAATATTTCACATTTTAAAAAATAAAAATAAAAAAATGAATAAAAAATTATAAGTGGTTAGAAGATTAGAGGAGAGAAAATGTAAACATGAATAAAAAATTGCAAATAGGTAGAAGATTAATACCATCTACAGCGGTGCCTTTTTCAAAGAGGCTCGGCTGATGCGGCCCCAAAGCCTTCCTACAATGGTAACAAAATGAAAAGGCTTGTATGACTCTTTGAATTTTTCGGTTGACTGAAGCCTTAAAAGGCTTGCAAAATTTCTTTCTTTTTATTATTTTTTATTATTAGACGTTGCTATTAAATATCTTTGTTAAAAAAATCGATGCATTATATAATAATTATAATAATATAAATATGTAATAACAATTAAAAATATATTAATTATAAATAAATATTATTTTTCATCTAAATAATGTAAAAATAAACAATTATATTAATTGCAAAAGAAGTAAGGAAAAAGAAGAAAATATGGTGAGTTTATTTAATAATTGATAACTTATCAATTATTAAATACTAGCCTAAGCCCGTGTCCAAGGCCACGTTTTTTGTCTTTTTTTTTTTAATTTTTTTTTTTAATTTAATTTTTTTTTTAAATATGCCCGTGTCCAAGGCCACATTTTTTTAAAACTATTTTTTTTTAATTAAAAAAAATTAATTTTAATTTTTTTTAAGGGCGAAATGGGAAAGGGAGTGAATAGTGAGGGCAAATTGGTCATTTCCGCGGATGGAACTATTCACACCACTGTTCAAAACAATGGTGTGATTTATAATATAGATACTATTAAATAAATATTAATAAAATTATTTAATTAATAATTATAAATATTATAATATAATAAAAAATATTATTATCATATAATAAGATGTTATTAACTTATTAATATTTTTAAAAAACTATTAAATAATAATTATATTAATTAAAAATTAAAAATATTACAATAAAATGATATAAAATATTATCACGTGTACTTAACAATAATAAATAATATGAGTAATGATAATAATTGTTATAGAAATTAGTAGGAAAAAAATATAGTGGGGTATAGTAAAAAGTACGAGAGATAAACTGATGACTTAAGTCACCACTATGGATAAAATAATGTAAAGTTGTGGTTATTGAAAATCTGTGACATGGAGTTGATGTGGTGGAAGAAGAAATTGATGACTTGAGTCATTGTTGTGGATGGTCTAAAGAAGAGAGAATGTAAAAGTAAGTTAATGATTGATTTTTTTGTAAATATGTTAATATTATACGGACATAATGAATTATTTTTTTTGTAAATATATTTACATTATGAGGGTATAAATATAAAAAAAAAATTGTTCAAAATTTGTCATTTATGAAATTGGACTCTTAGTCAGGAAAGGACCAAAAAGGAAAAAAGAAAAGTAGAAAAAAATATGACTTCAAAAAAAAAAAACTAAAAATCATA
This sequence comes from Adenophora triphylla var. japonica, assembly GCA_022495995.1. NCBI lineage: Eukaryota > Viridiplantae > Streptophyta > Magnoliopsida > Asterales > Campanulaceae > Adenophora > Adenophora triphylla. The sequence continues at coordinate 77,792 of JAFEMH010006481.1, forward strand.
TCTATTTCTCCATCCCATTTCAAGCTTCACTTTTTGCCAAAATGGATGTCCGTTAAAAGCTTCACCTTTCCTAAAATGGCAAAGAATCTTTACTATTCCACCCACTAATTCTCTCTCCTATTTCACTATTATACTCACAACACTTTTCAAATTTACTATTTCCTCCACTTATTCTCTCTCCTATTTTACTTTTACACTCACAACATTTTTTCTTTCCACCTATTTCCTCAATTTGCGTGATTTGAAAAAAGTGTGAACCATGGAATGGGACGGAGGGAGTATTATATTATATCACTAGTACAGATTTGATCTTAGGAAACGCATCTTAGATAGCGCTTTTAAAAAGCGCTATCTAAGATGTCAACTTACATAGCGCATCCACGTTTTTAAATTCAATAATCAAGATAAAAAAATTAAAAAATAAATTTTTTTTTAACTAAGATAGCGCATAGTAGAAAAACGCTTTCTTAGTGGAAACTTAGACAGCGCTTAACAAAAGCGCTTTCTTACTAAACGCTTCATAAGTCCCTTCTCCTCCTGGCATAAATATAATTGAGACGTCTTTTTCCCTTTCTCTGTAGAAACTCTCTCTCTCTCTCTCTCCATTGCAAGTCAGCGGCGGCACGAAGGTTGACTGGCAGCCGTTGAAGGTTGGAGATGGGGAAACTTCACGATATCATCTCTCCCCCTAGCCCCTTCCTCCAAAACCCTAGTCCTTTCCATAAAAAAAAACCCTAGCTCTCGCGATTTACAATCTCCTTGTCCGCGCTCTCTAAGGTCGTGTGAGAATCAGACGAGCTAAGCAACTTGCTGCGATTTGGGACCCCTGCCCTTTATTACCGGTAAAGAAATCTCACCCCTCAACTTTTTTTTATTTTTTTTGGCGAAAAGGGCAATGCCCCCTATATTTTATTGAATATTAAAAAGTACAATAAATAAAATGAAAAATCATAAAAAAAAAAAAGGTCAATCAAATTGCCTTTTATTAATCCAAGGCCTTTTAGGCTTGAGATTTTTTGATTTAGCTTTCGATCCAGATTTTCTCCCTTTAACCTTTTGAAAGCCATCATCTTCATCATAATAATCTTCAAAATTATCGCAGTCAGCCATTGGAGCCCAAGGATCAACATGAACTCCTCCAACAATACCCCCATAAGTGCGAGCTTCATGATATGCCGAAGGAGAATTAGCAGAGAGACCGCCTTCCGGTTCAGAATCGCATTTTTCCCGAAGAGTAAGAGCTTCTTTTAGGTTTTTTGGGTTGATAAATTCGGGATTAAAATATTTAGGATTTGGCATACAAGCAGTAGAGGGACGTAAGTTAGGAGCTGATAATTGTCTAACCTTATCCCGAACGAGATTTAGAGCTTCACTATCCAAAGCAGGGGTCGTCATAGGGATGGATGGTGAGGCAGTAGACCCATTTTGAATGGCCAAAGCCCCCAAATGCGCTCCAAGCGCAGCAGTAGCTACCAGAGTTTCATTGCCTGTATTTATATCAACTATATCTGTGTCTACCAAATCTTCACCTAGAGTGTCAACCGGCACATTATGGGTATCTATATCTTCACAACCATTTTTGGCTGACGGCTCGTTAGAATGAACAATCCCCCCATCGAGATCAATAACCTCAGTTTCTTGAGCAACACCATCAATTTTCGCACCACCACTAGATACGACCTTTAGAGGAATAGATTCAACCTGCTTTGGGACATAAACCTTCACACCCTCCTTAGCTTTTCCTTTTTCAGGACCAGCCCCACCCACCTTGTTAGGATTGGGATCAACATTTTTCTCTGAATTTTTAGCCTTGTCATCCTTTTTACCATCTTTCTTTGAGTCCTTGTTCAACTCGCGACAGCCAAAATTATCATGACCTAAAACAGAACAATGACGGCAATATAACGGCAAATTTTCATACTCCAAGGCTTGGAAAAAACTAGGAGAACAATCACCACAATCAATATGTATTTTCTCCGGAAGTGATTTGAGCAAGTCAACTTGCACCAAAATTTTAGCAACACTTGGTCTGGATAATTCAGCCGTAGCCTTATCAATCGATAAGGGTTTCCCAAACGCACTGGCAAGAGAAAATAAGAAAACTTTGTTGAAAAGATGAATTGGCAACCCCGGAAGACCAACCCAAACAGCGGCCAATGGCGAATCTTGTTTAGGACGCCATGAAGGTGTCCAAACGGTAGATCGCATAGGGAATTTAGTAACATACCAAACATCTTTCGTCCACAACCGGTGAAAATTTAGGGTTTCAATTTCAATTTCGATTTCAATTTCTGCAGATCAATGTGCAAACTCAACATGGATTTATCCCTGTTGATGAACGCATGCGAGTGATTGTTTCAAAAGGGAAACTGGTCAATCATGGTTTTTGTCCCTCTCCTGCTACTCACTCTGTATTCGTCATGTTTTGAATTTTGGATATTTGGCTCAATTATGTATTAGATTTGGTGAGAAATGGGAAAAGGGTGCTTGAATTTGATTGGAGGTATAATTTGGGTGCTTAAATTGCTTTATTAAGAGCGTATTTATTTGGCTGGTTTTGTATTTTTGAATTATGGATCTTTGGATCTTACCTTTTGGGCTTGTTGTTGGGAGTCTAGGGATCACTCACATAGATGTGTGGAGCTTGATTTTTCGTTTTCTTTTGAGCTAATAATCACTTGTCAATTGAAGCTGTTGACAAAATTTAAGTGTGTAGCTGAGTTGTTGCATTAAATGTCAAATTATGATTGTAAATTTCCTTGTGGTAGCTAGATCAAGATGCAGAGGATATCCCAAGAGATACCTTGTCTAGGCCACTTCTTCTAGAGTTAGTTATGTGGTGACTGAGGTATCTGCCCTGCAGAATGGGCTTGCTTCTTACTATACCCTACACTTTGTCATTGACTATACCTTTGTGCCTAAATAACTATGTAGTTCCAAACTTTTACCAGTAAATTAACTTGTACCTTAACATATTTTAGTTTTTCATGGCAAACCAAGTTTTTTTCTTCATCTCTTTTTTCACTTCAACAGGTTCAGAAGCACAGAGAATACAGGCAGAAGATTATATCCAACTATCAGGCAAGTTTATGGAAGAATTTATATATAGGCCATATCTCGTGGACTAAATTATGTTGATAAAGTGTCCATTAGAGCTCCTTTTTTTCTATGAGCGTTAGATGTTCTTATTGGTTTAGTACTTTTCTATTGTTTGGACAATTTTCCATCAATTATGTCCTCAAGCACTGAAAAAGAAAACCGTCAAGAAATCCTTCTTCTTTGAGGATTACTTGGAAACTAGGTTGGCTGGGGGTTAGAAATAATTGTCTGTCTGAACATGAACTTAACAATAACTAGGGACCACCACTTACATATCTAATGTGATGAAAGGGGTAAAAAGAGACATTTTATGCTTCTTTGCTTCAACAAAGATTGGATGATATGCTCACAGCTAGATACATTTTATGATTTTAACTATAGTAGTACCTGTTTATTTAATGAGGCACTATTTACTTCATTCTTGACACTAGAGTCTAGGTAGGCCATTGAGCTAAGCCATATATCATTGAGTCCTTTGTGCTGGAAAAAAGAGTCTATTATCTTAACATTCGAAATGCTGCAGCCACGTTTCCGTGAGATGTTAATAACTGAGGTACCATGTAACTTTCATCCGCCATCTTGTCATCTGTCATGCAAGTTCAAAATTTTCTTGTAGTTTAGCTTTTATGTTTTCTTATCAGGTTCTGCTTGCTTAGGTAGAAGATTTCGAAAAATGGGTTCATGAAACGAAATTCAGAATTATGCATCCAAATACCATGAACAAGTTTGGTGCTGTTCTTGATGACTTTGGCATGGAAACTGTTAGGACCTAACTTTGATCAATGTCTTAGTTAGTTGGTTTTGATAAAGGAATATATATATAGAACAGGGTTTATATCAAAAGAGGAAGACTGTCAGCCATGATCCTTTCTCTGACAGCTAAGTCCATGACTGACCAAATCAAACTTCATATTCATTCCTCAGTATATCTGACAGCTATGAGTTTGATGATTATGATTCTGTTATATACAATGATTACAATCAATCAAAAACATGAATCATATTCACTCTCTAAGCCATCAAGATCATCAAAGTGCATCTCAGTCCTTATTAGAGAACATCTCTGATAGCTAAGCCTTGTATGATCTGACAGCCATGACTTCATCCCTCTGATAGCCATCACTTTGTCTCAATCTCTGTTACCACAATCTGAACCAAAGAGGAACCTGGTTCTTCACAGCTGTCAAGTTCACCATTGAAGACCAATGAAGACCACTGAAGACCTTCTGGAAGCTCTCAGTTCAAGCCACAGCTCAAGCCAGCTCATGAATACCTGCAAGTGGACAAGTGGGGCAAAGACCAGTCAAGGCTCATTAATGTAGCTACAACAGTCATATTCCAACGGCTACATTGAAGGGTATAAATAGAGGAATTCATCCTCTACACAAAACACTGAAAAAAATACTCTTTTTCACAGTCAAAAACCTCTCCCTTACACCCACACACACCTTCTGTAATCCACACACACACTCATCAATCCCTACCCTTTTAAACCCTGTTCCAAACCAAAACCCTCACCCCAAAACCTCTGCCTCATCAACAAAACACCCCTTAGTGTGTTAATTCACAAATTCCAAAATCCTAAGACTGTACTTTAGGTGTAGAATTAGTATTGTAATCACTCAAGACTGTACTTTGAGTGTGTTATTTGCTTTGTAAAATCTTGAGACTGTACTTCAAGTTGTAAAAACACTTAAGACTGCACTTTAAGTGTATCTCTAGTTGACTGTACTAATTAGGAAGAGGAAGTTCAAGGAACTTGCCTAAATCAATCATTTGTAATTTTTGTTGATTAAAGATTATAATAAAATTGATCTCACTTGTCAAGATTGACAGTGGGGGTGGATGTAGGAGGAGTGAACTCTGAACCACTTTAAATTCTCTGTGTTATTACATTTTTGCAATCACACTCACACACTTGCATTATTTCTTTGTGTTTCTTGTCCTATCATTATTTCAAGTCTCTCTTATTCCGCTGCACAATTCAAACTATCATCTGACAGCTAAGCCAAACCATAGCTGTCTGATCATCTGCATTTCAACAAAGGGCCTTTCAATTGGTATCAGAGCTTGTCTTCACATTCAAAAGTCTAACAACTTGTGAAGGATCCTCTTCAAACCCACCATGCCTCAACCAAGAAGAAATAATGAGAAAGACATCCCACACATTGATGATCATGTGGATCTTTTGAGATCTATGCTTCAAAAATAAAAACATACCTTGATGCAAACAAGATATGGAATTGGTATGTTCTAGAGAATGAAGTGTCCTACCCAACTCAAATCAGATCAAGGAGGACCTAGTAAGATCAAATCCCCAGAAACATGGTCTGAAGCTGAAAAGCAATTGATAAGTGCAAACTTGAAAGTCAAGAACATTCTTCAAAAGAGTGTAAATGACTCACTAGCTCAAGAAATTGCTAAGGAACCAAATGCCAGATCAGCATGGGCTCTTATTCAAACTAAGTTCACTAAACACTCTAGTGTTAGGACACAAAACTTGTATAACTTGCTTAGGCAATTAGACAACTTCAAGTTCTACCCTGGAGAAAAGGTGAGTGCTGCTCAGCCAAGGTTTGAGAACCTTGTTAGATCAATTGCTTAACCAATTCCCCCAATGTATAAACCCTTTCCACCTTATTTTTTCCCTTACTAGTCTCCCCCTGATCAACCTTTATTGTCTTTCCAAAGAGCCTTAATCCCTCTCCCTCTCTACTGTCAATTTTCTCTCTGACAGCTATCTGCTTAACACCATAATCCTGATCCTCTCTTACTCTCTTGTTCTTACCTTTGTCTCTCACTCCCTCTGAACTTTCAAGAACATTGAAGGACTCTCTTTCTATCTCCATTTTATCCCCACTCAAATCATCCTCACAACTCTTCCCAAAAACCAACTTTTTTGCTGTTTGAGCCATAATTTTTGGGTTAAACTTTGAAGAAAATCTACCCATTTGTGTTTGTAAAACAATCTGAATAATTTTCCTCTAAAGTTGTCATTATTTTATAGGCAATTTTCACCTAGCTATCTCCATACCATCATCATTCAAACTAGACTTAACTGTCAGAGTTTTCTTTCAAACAGCTAGGTTAAAGCAACTTTTATGTGATTTGATCGTGTTAATTGCTCACAATTGTCACTTCCTTTGCCGTCTATTCACCTGCAAAGCTTCTTGAAAAAGGGAATGTTCTTCTTGTGTTTTATGGGAATTAATGTCTCAACTTGGGGAAGGGTAAAAACCACTGTTCATATGAACAGTTACTTAACTTTGTAACCCCCAATGCCCATTAAAACCCACGTTCCACTCATCATTTATCTCTCTCTCTCTTTCGCAATCACCAAAATTCCCATTTCATTAACCCTCAGTTTAAAATTCATCTCTTTCCCTCTCTAATACAACATCGTATTCCTTCAACCCTAATTCCTTTAAACCATCAATGGCAGACTCCAAAGCTATTTACCCAGATGCTCATGGTTATTTCATCAAACCTAACTTTTATGAGACTGAAGTTGGAATCCTCATCAAAGAACTTCTTGAGGTAAATGAATTAATTGATTTCATGGGAGCTAGACCTCCAATCTATGAAGAACTATGCAGAGAAATTTATTTGGTGGGCAAATGTAAATGAGAGAACAACTCAATAACTGCCACCATAGATAATGTAAAGATTACCATTACTCAAGAGATGGTCAGTAAGGTCTATGGGATCCCAAACAAAGAAGATGCAGTGAAAAATATTTGGGATAGAGGGTCAGACAGATTGAAGACAGTTTATGAGAAATTTCTTGGTATTAAAGTCCCTGACTTCAAGGCTGTTCAAGACAAAGCAATGGTGAAAAACAAAGATGATATCTTCAAGTCAACCCTGATGGATGTGGTCAACAAAGCCATTGATGGCAAACAATCCTCATTTGATCAAATGGGATCAAATGAATGGAAGCAAATGCTGAGCTTGATGACCAAGGACACAAACTGGTGCATTGTCCTTCTACACAACTTTCAACCGGCGCCTCAACCTCTACTCTCAAGTTCAAAAAACAAGGTGGGAAGATGAACAACTTCAGGTTTATGAGTGGAATTCTTCATGATCTAATCCCAAAGCTCAAAACTCCTCTACCCAAGAAGTGGCTCAAGACAGTGAAGCTGTCAGAAACAAGGTGTTTCAATGAAAGAACCTTTTCATTGAAACAAAAGAAAGGAATTGCTATGAAAGCTGGAGATATGAGCCTTGAAAGTTTCAAAGAAACTCAAGAAAAGTTGCTTGAAGAAACAAGAATAAAGATTGAACACTGGAAGGAGTTGATTGCATTGGCTACAAGTAGGAGAATGAAAAGGGGAGTGAAGACCAATGTCAAGAAAACAGGGGTGTTAAAGAAGACTGTGGTATCTCCTAGCAAAAAGGGCAAGGGCAAGGATGTTCAGATAGCTGACAGTGAAACTACCCTGTCTGACAGCCATGATAAGGCTCATGAAGAAAGAGATGCCATTGACAGTCATGAGGTTGACACAATGGGTCAAGCAAATGTGGGTGATGATACCATAGACCCTCAAGAGCTTCAGGCAGCCATCAACCTATCCAAAGCTGTGCACAAAGGCAAGGAAGCTCTGACAGCTATCCCCACCAGGCAGACAGCTACCAGATCCAAGGTACAATCCTCTTTATCCATTCCTTCTGAAACTTTGCCAAAGAAAAGAAAACTAGAAAAGAAAGCCCCCAAGGCCAAGAAAACCAAAATAACTACCCCTTCCATCTCTCCAAAATCCACTTCTGTCAGTCCAAGAGTGGACAAGTCATCCACACCCACCAGTCATCTGTCACCTATCAAGCTATCCTTAATCTCAAAGAACCATCACAGAAGCAACCTTTAAGGGGGAACATTGATGAGAATATCCCCTCTACCCAACCTCAACAGCTAAACAAAATCCTGAGAGCAATTGATGCTATTGAGTTGGATGGAAACCCTGACACTGAAAAAGCTGTTCTGTTGTTTCTTGATGATGTTCTTAGTAAGGAAGAATCATTAATGGCCCTAGATGAACTTAGGTCTAGGTTTATGAAGAAAAGGAGTGGACCTGGAGAAACATCTAGTAACCCCAAGGTGACAGCTATGGATGTAGATATCCAAACCTTCCCTTCCATTCCTGAGACCGAGGCCGTAATGAACCTACCCCAACCGTTGAAACCGATAGGGGAATCTTGATAATATCACTGAGGTTATTCAAAGTTTCAAGAAGGTTGGAGTTGAAATAGATCCAAATCAAGTCTCAAAGGGAGATTCAATCATATATGCTTGCAAGGATCTTGTGTTTGATGGAACTCCTGAATGTGAGGAAGCCCTCACAGCTATTCTTGAGAAAAGGTTAGCCAAAAGAGAAGTCAGGGCAGCCTTAAACCTCCTTAAATCTCAGTTCAATTCCAATATTCTCAATCAAAGTCTTGGCCAAGCCTCTGAGTCAATCCCAACTGTTTCAACCCAAGCCTCTGCACCTTCCAAACCAATTTCTCCAATCCCTGAAAATGAACCTTTTGAAACCTCTCCTCAAAGTCCAATTCTTCCGGGACATGGTCAAGATGTATCCGATGCTGATCCCATTCTTGACAGTCTCCCGATGTACCATCCAAGCCATACTATTCCTCCTACTCAAGCATATCTTCCCAAGAAAGAACCTTGGATCCTCACCGTGGCATTGACTTCTCTATGTCCTCCATCAAGGCAAAGAAGAACAAGGTTGGCCCATGTAACTCATTTCCCGAAATTGCAAACCCATTTACCTATCCAAAATTTTGGGAACTATCAAGAAATGGTTTGATCATGGTAGCAAGAAACCTTGCAGGTTAGTCTTCTTTGCCTATGAAAATGGCAAGTGTCAAGAACCTCATCAACCTCCAACTTTGTTCACCAAATCCCATCATTCCCAAAGTTCATCACTCCCAATACTCTTCTTGATTGGGAAGTTCTCTTCAGCCAACTGATCTCTCCTTCACTCAATTCATGCCTATATATGCCAAAGGGTCTAGTCTTCACACTGTGCATTGACCTTGCAAAATCATTTTTCCTTTCTCTGTTTGAACAAAAGTATGCCCTCATGCTTTTGATAAGCAAAATGGTCAACATCTTTCCCCCAACCCTTAATCCAGGAATTGAGCCCTACCTTTCTCCCTTCTTCACTGTTGATCCCATGAACTTCACCTCTCCCAATGAAAACTCTCACTTCATGAACTTGGTCTCTATTCCTGAGATCAAAGAATTCAGAGAGTCCATAGATGACAGTCAAAACAGAACCAAAACTGTTATTGATCTTTCCTCAGACTCTGACAGTGATGATGATGATGCTTCTTCAAGTCCAGATCAAGGCTCTCCAATAATAATTCCATCTCCTACATTTACCAACCCTCCTCAGCAATCCACTCATTCCTTTCCTGAAGCTCAAGTGTCAGTTCAATCACAACCAGATCAATCCATTGAGCCCATAAAAAATAAGAGAACAAGGAACAAGAAGAAGCATTTGTGGGGCACAATGAGAATCAGAAATGATCAGATGCCCCTCACAAGAGCTCAACTCAAGTCAAAAGAAGATAAGTTCTTCAAGTATGATGAGAGGATGTCATGGGAATGGAACAATGAGTTCTACTACAGAGGAGTGGAGCCAGATATGAGAAGAGAACTAGAGGAAGAAAGAAATCTGATTATTTCAAATGTGCAAGAAAGAGAGGAGTTCTATGATCAACTGGCTGATGACTGAAGTATAGTTTTATGGAACATTTTTTTTGGTTTGTTAAAACAATTTGTTTTGATTGGCTTAAGTTTTTATGACTGTAATCTGTGAATCTTTGCTTGAGATTAAATTCATGTTTTTCAATCTCATTCTGGTTATTTGTGCTTGCTATGAATCCTTGTATTATTTCATCTATTATTATTTCTCTTATCAAATGTGAAAACATGTTCTAAAATAGATCTTCCTTTACCAAAAAGGGGGAAATTGTTAGGACCTAACTTTGATCAATGTCTTAGTTAGTTGGTTTTGATAAAGGAATATATATATAGAACAGGGTTTATATCAAAAGAGGAAGACTGTCAGCCATGATCCTTTTCTCCGACGGCTAAGTCCATGATCGACCAAATCAAACTTCATATTCATTCCTCGCATATCTCGATGCCTATGAGTTTGATGATTATGATTCTGTTATATACAATGATTACAATCAATCAAAAACATGAATCATATTCACTCTCTAAGCCATCAAGATCATCAAAGTGCATCTCAGTCCTTATTAGAGAACATCTCTGATAGCTAAGCCTTGTATGATCTCGACACCCATGACTTCATCCTCTCGATAGCCATCACTTTGTCTCAATCTCTCGTTACCACAATCTGAACCAAAGAGGAACCCGGTTCTTCACAAACCGCCAAGTTCACCATTCAAGACCAATGAAGACCACCGAAGACCTTCTGGAAGCTCTCGCCCAAGCCACGCTCAAGCCGCCTCATGAATACCTGCAAGTGGACAAGTGGGGCAAAGACCACCAAGGCTCATTAATGTAGCTACAACAGTCATATTCCAACGGCTACATTGAAGGGTATAAATAGAGGAATTCATCCTCTACACAAAACACCGAAAAATACTCTTTTTCACAGTCAAAAACCTCTCCCTTACACCCACACACACCTTCCGTAATCCACACACACACTCACCAATCCCTACCCTTTTAAACCCTGTTCCAAACCAAAACCCTCACCCCAAAATCTCTGCCTCATCAACACAACACCCCTCAGTGTGTTAATTCACAAATTCCAAAATCCTAATACTGTACTTTAGGTGTAGAATTAGTATTGTAATCACTCAAGACTGTACTATGAGTGTGTTATTTGTTTTGTAAATTAATCTTGAGACTGTACTTCAAGTTGTAAAAACACTTAAGACTGTACTTTAAGTGTATCCCTAGTTGACTGTACTAATTAGGAAGAGGAAGTTCAAGGAACTTGCCTAATTCAATCATTTGTAATTTTTGTTGATTAAAGATTATAATAAAATTGATCTCACTTGTCAAGATTGACAGTGGGGGTGGATGTAGGAGGAGTGAACTCTGAACCACTTTAAATTCTCTGTGTTATTACATTTTTGCAATCACACTCACACACTTGCATTATTTCTTTGTGTTTCTTGTCCTATCATTATTTCAAGTCTCTCTTATTCCGCTGCACAATTCAAACTATCATCTGACAGCTAAGCCAAACCATAGCTGTCTGATCATCTGCATTTCAACAAAGGGCCTTTCAGAAACCATGCTTGATAAGTTAATGGAAGACTTTGTTCGCCCTATAGCTCGAGGTAAAATATTTCTACTCATGTTTAAAGAATCGATATTTCATGACTAGATGAAAACGCTGATTGGTAACTTGATGCTCTTGTATATATTTTTTCTGGTTCAAATCTACTGTGCAGTTTTCTTTTCTGAAATCGGTGGATCCACGCTTGATTCTCATCATGGTTTTGTGGTTGAGTATGGCATGGATAGAGATGTCGAATTAGGTTTGTGATCACTTAAATTTTCGTACCCCTTCAATTATCCACACCAAATATGCTTTAGTTGTCTATTATGTATATCATCTGCATTATGCAAAATAATTCATCATTTATATTTCTTCTATGTTTATCATGAGTTGGATGATTAAGCCATTGCTCGTAGCCTTGTGGATTGTGGAAGGAATGAATCTGTTACACTAAGATACAATACAGCTGCAAAGCCGTGAAACTGAAATATGAATAGAACCATATGGAAAACATGAAGTTGACAGGGAGAAAATGACTTTTCCTTGCTATGTCACTGTCTAAACCACAGAACTGGGCTTTTAATTTATAGTACTTCACAAATCCTTAAAAACTTATGTGAATTCCTCTCTCTATAAATTGTCTAATTGATAGAACACAACATAGAAAGATACTCTCTTACCCTTCCAGAACTTACTATTCAAACACACACACACATATATAATTATAGATAACTTTTAGCGTTAATCCATTTGCCAGCAGATCATAAAGATTAATGTAAATTGCGATGAATTAGTCCCTGTTCTTTCTTTATGTATTTTCCCTGATTGCATGAGAAAGCTATTGTCCTGTTCTTTCCACTCACTTTGATATCCTGCTTATCTGCTTGTTGCTGATTGATCTCAAGGTTATGATTTGGCTGGGGATATGTTATTTTTAACTAAAAAATTTAGTTGATCCTTCATTTAGTACGCTTAGGCTGTAACTATAAGTTATGTGATAGAGAGAACCGAAATTATATGATAATGAGAGGAATGACTGAACGGAATTTAAGAAAACAAGACGGGAATTGAACCCTCTAATAGTTGCTCACAGCAATACTATTTTCATAAAAATCAATATCAAAAGTCTGCCTTAGAATAAAACCTAACATTGTTTAAATACTACTAAGAAGATTATTCTAGAACCCTACCAAAATAAACCTAATTAAAATAACTCAAAATATCAGTAAAATAATAGTCTAAAAATACTAGCAATGAAATAAGGAAAACAATGAAATAAGAAAAGGAAACAATCTTCAGCAAATCTTCAGCAACAACTTTCATCACCCTGCACCGGAGCTTGAGGCGGGCGCCCGGCCATTCTTGAGGCGGGCGCCTCGCTTCACCCATCTCCTCGGTTGTTCTTCATCGGTTGTTCTTCATACTGTATCATTCTCCTCTTCTTAGAAAAATTCGACCTCGAATTTGAGCCGTTGCTCTTCGAAAATACCTCTGAAAACTTAAGCTTCAAACTTCTTCGAACTGTATACTTAGTAGCACTTCTCATCACATCCATCCAATCTGTCCATCCGTTTACTAAAAAGCTCTCAATGAATAAACCTTTGAAGAACCCAGATTGCGAAAGAAACGGAACTTCAACATAAAAGGGATCCTCATAACAATAAGAACCAAAAATATCTCCTTTCAAGAAAATAGATGAACCCGTAAAATCACAACCTCGCTCCCGTGTTCGGGCCGCAACACAATGGCTTCTGCTGGGTCAAAACCCTCAATATCATCTTCATAATTATCGCCAGCAAAGATTGGTGGTTTTGACCAATCAATGACAACGTCGGAACCCGTTGAATCAACAAAGCAATCCACGGGAACAGGATTCAATCGGTCACAAAACTCGTCAAGAGTCAGAGGATCGGCCTCTCTCTTGCACTCAAGTTCTTGATCACGATCGAAAGGATAGATATCCTCATCATCATCAGACCACAGATCTGACTCCGAGCCCTCTTCATCAGACGATACGTCTGAATCTGAGTCCTCCAACTGCGCTAGTTGTCGTTGGATTCGTCGACCCTCCACCCGATCAAAGTATCTTTGGAGTTCTCGAATCTCAGAATGCAACAAACGAAGTTTGAGATCTTGAATCTTTCTTCGCAGTTTGTCCTTCTTGATTTCATATAGTTCACGTTCGTGATGGGGATCGTATTCCTGGGGATTCGCTGCACGAACCCTACTACGAACACCATGAACACCACGACCACGCCTTCGTTCAGCCATCAAAACGACCAGGAAACTGATACCAAATTATAGAGAGAACCGAAATTATATGATAATGAGAGGAATGACTGAACGGAATTTAAGAAAACAAGACGGGAATTGAACCCTCTAATAGTTGCTCACAGCAATACTATTTTCATAAAAATCAATATCAAAAGTCTGCCTTAGAATAAAACCTAACATTGTTTAAATACTACTAAGAAGATTATTCTAGAACCCTACCAAAATAAACCTAATTAAAATAACTCAAAATATCAATAAAATAATAGTCTAAAAATACTAGCAATGAAATAAGGAAAACAATGAAATAAGAAAAGGAAACAATCTTCGAAGAAATCTTCAAAGAACAACTTTCATCACCCTGCACTCGGAGCTTGAGGCGGGTGCCTGGCCATTCTTGAGGCGGGCGCCTCGCTTCCAGCCATCTCCCTCGGTTGTTCTTCATCGGTTGTTCTTCATACTGTATCATTCTCCTCTTCTTAGAAAAATTCGACCTCGAATTTGAGTCGTTGCTCTTCGAAAATACCTCCGAAAACATAAGCTTCAAACTTCTTCGAACTGTATACTTAGTAGCACTTCTCATCACATCCATCCAATCTGTCCATCCGTTTACTAAAAAGCTCTCAATGAATAAACCTTTGAAGAACCCAGATTGCGAAAGAAACGGAACTTCAACATAAAAGGGATCCTCATAACAATAAGAACCAAAAATATCTCCTTTTCAAAGAAAATAGATGAACCCGAAAAATCACAACTGCTCCCGTGTTGGTACAACACAATGGCTTCACTGTGGGTCAAAACCCTCAATATCATCTTCATAATTATCGCCATCAAAGATTGGTGGTTTTGACCAATCAATGACAACGTCGGAACCCGTTGAATCAACAAAGCAATCCACGGGAACAGGATTCAATCGGTCACAAAACACGTCAAGAGTCAGAGGATCGGCCTCTCTCTTGCACTCAAGTTCTTGATCACGATCGAAAGGATAGATATCCTCATCATCATCAGACCACAGATCTGACTCCGAGCCCTCTTCATCAGACGATACGTCTGAATCTGAGTCCTCCAACTGCGCTAGTTGTCGTTGGATTCGTCGACCCTCCACCCGATCAAAGTATCTTTGGAGTTCTCGAATCTCGGAATGCAACAAACCAAGTTTGAGATCTTGAATCTTTCTTCGCAGTTCGTCCTTCTTGATTTCATATAGTTCACGTTCGTGATGGGGATCGTATTCCTGGGGATTCGCTGCACGAACCCTACTACGAACACCATGAACACCACGACCACGCCTTCGTTCAGCCATCAAAACGACCAGGAAACTGATACCAAATGATAGAGAGAACCGAAATTATATGATAATGAGAGGAATGACTGAACAGAATTTAAGAAAACAAGACGGGAATTGAACCCTCTAATAGTTGCTCACAGCAATACTATTTTCATAAAAATCAATATCAAAAGTCTGCCTTAGAATAAAACCTAACATTGTTTAAATACTACTAAGAAGATTATTCTAGAACCCTACCAAAATAAACCTAATTAAAATAACTCAAAATATCAGTAAAATAATAGTCTAAAAATACTAGCAATGAAATAAGGAAAACAATGAAATAAGAAAAGGAAACAATCTTCAGCAAATCTTCAGCAACAACTTTCATCACCCCAGACCCCGGAGCTTGAGGCGGGCGCCTGGCCATTCTTGAGGCGGGCGCCTCGCTTCCAGCCATCTCCCTCGGTTGTTCTTCATCGGTTGTTCTTCATACTGTATCATTATGATGTCGCACAGCAGCAACAGTTTCTCAATAATATGTTCTAGCTTCATCATCTTGCTATTCGTTTTCTCCTGCATCATGCTTCATCGTTGATTAATTTCAGATTTGATGTTGATAATTTCCAACTTGTTATTTTCTACTCCCTCCATCCCGAAATAATCTTCCCACTATTTTTGTCGCTAACATGAAAGTGTTTCGAACAATCATTTTAGGTTTTATTTAAGCGATCAAATGCATTAGCAAAAGTCTTTCTTTTCACTCCGAAATTCTTAATGATGGCAACGAGACATAGTTTAATTTTTGTTGTTGTATTCTTCTCTTCAGAATTGCAGTACTTGAGGAACAGTCTGCCCTGACCAAGCTACGACATGCATTTTGGGTTTGGAAACTGAAAAGTATTGGAATTGCTAATCTTTGGCGGTTCTTCATTCTTGATGCCCATTAATTAGACTGCGAGATTCTTTAGTTTGTTTAAATTTTATATCTAAGCGACGGGTGTTAGACTAGTTAGTTTGTAACTCTTGTGGATGATTGTAAGAATTATTATTGGTGTAATAAATGAATGGTTGATTGTTATTGTTGAATGAAATGTTTTTAGTTCATATTAATTTTTATTTATTTGATTTCTTGATTATAATTCATATAATTTGAAATGGTGCAACAGGAAAAAAAAAACACATAATAAAAACTGAAAAATAGCCTTAGATAGCGTTTTTTTAAGCGCTATCTAAGCTTGATTTTTATAAAAAAAAATTGTTTATATAGCACTTAAAAACGCTACCTAAGATGATTTTTTAAAATAAAAAAAGTGCTTAGATAGCGCTTTTTAAAAGCGCTATCTAAGTTTGGGAGCTTAGATAGCGCTTATACAAGCGTTATGCTAACTTGCATAGCGCTAGCTTAGATAGCGCTTATAAGTGCTATCTAAGCTAAAAAAAAAACGCTATCTAAGCTCAAATCTGTACTAGTGTATACTCCCTCCGTCCCATTGGAAGCTTCACCTTTTGCCAAAATGGGTGTCCTGTTAAAAGCTTCACCTCCTAAAATGGCAAAAAATATTTACTATTTCACCTATTAATTCTCTCTCCTACTTTATTTTTATACTCACAATACCAATCAACTTTACTATTCCCTCCACTCATTCTCTCTCCTATTTTATTTGTATACTCACAACACTTTCTCTACTAACCTTTTTTCTTAATTTGTGTGTCATGCTCAAAAGGTGAAGCTATAAATGGGACGGAGGGAGTATACTCGTATAAAATGATGGTTGTATAATAGAAGAGAGAAACGTGGAGAGTCGATGAAATATATGCTTTATTAAAAAAAAATACTACTGTCTCCTCCGTCCCAAAATATATAACTTTTTTGTTCTAAAATGAATAATCTTTTTGTTTCTATATTGTTTTCATAATATTCAGAAGTAAAGCGGAGAGAGAGAGATGAAAAGAAAGGGAGATGTTTTGTTTAGATAAGAGGGTGAAAGGTAAAAGCAATCATAGAAGGAATTGCTTTGAAATAATAATAGAGTGACTAATTAAATGAGGGAATAAACGCTTCTTTATTTAAAAAGACTAGTAAAAGTCCGTGTCCGAGGACACGTGTTTTTTTTAATTAAATTTTTTTTTAAAGGGCAAAATGGAAAAGGGACAACTTAGTGAGAGCAAAATGGAAAATTTGGCATTTGGTACTGTTCATAGTACTGTTCACCCATGGTATGATTTATACTATAGATGGCCGTCCTAATAATGCATCTAGTACAAAGAGACATTGTTCACCCTCAACTTCTGAGAAATGAATTTAAAGTGAAGGCCGTACTAGTGTAGGTGTATAAATTTGAATGAAAGTGGGTGGGCCCACCGACTTTAATAATTCTCAGTATATTCGACGGTGGAGATTGATTGAGCAGGTTTGATGATGTCGGGTGTGGGGGCAGAGTTAGGAGGTCCAACACTCATAATTGGCAGGCGTTATACACATGGGTTGTTGGTGGGTGGGGTGCACGGGCCCGTAATGCCTATAAATAAAAATATAAAAAAAAATCCTACCACTCTCTTCCTAGAAATTCTTAATTCTAATTTCTAACTCTATTTTTTAACTTTTTGCAATCCTACTTTACATTATTTTTTTAAATGACAAATAACAATAATATATTATATTGACATATATGTTCTCAGCCATTATTAGTAGAATTTTAAAATAATCGACACTTAACTAACCAATTTTTTACCCATATCAATTATTAAAAATGCTTTGGACAATTTGTAGTACTCATTTTTAATATATTTTTTAAATAAGCGTACAAATTAAAAGGAGGGCATTTACCAAAAATTACTTTTAAAAGATGGATATTACAAAATAACCCACATAAGTTGGATATTACAAAAAACTACTTTTTTTTTTTTTGCGTTTATCTGTCAAACAACTGATAAATGCATTTATCAGTTATAAAAACTGATAAATGCATTTATCAGTTGTTTTAACCAAAAAATCGAACACAAAATACTCTTTAAAAACTATTCTTCATTTATAAACCAATGATAAATGCATTTATCAGTTATTTTAACTGAAAAGACAAAAAAAAAGGGAAAAGAAAAGTAGTTTTTTGTAATATCACATATTACATGATTTTTTATTTTTTTTTGTAATTAACATCTTTTTTAGGTAGTTTTTGGTAAAAACTCCATATATTTATCTACAAAGCAATTTAATACTTCCTCCTTCCCGATTCAATGTTCTTAGTTTGATTTGGCACGAATATTAAGAAAAAAATAAATGTTGCGAGTATGTAAAATAAAATAGGAGAGAAAATATGGGTAGGAAGTTTTTGTTGTGAGTATGTAAAATAAATTTGTAATGTTGATTTGCATGAACGAAATTGTGAATTTGTCTGCTTGCCTAACTTGTATAAAATTAAGTGGTTTTCTTTCCAACCTAAATAGATGTGTGTGCGCGCTCAAACAATTCCCAACCCATCTCATCCCATGAACTTCTTGTTTAAGCAGTGTCTGCACAGATGGTTTTTGTCCATGCCAATGCCAAGGGCAGTTGCAACGACAGTGTAGTTGCGGAGGTTAAGGAGATATCATCAAAATCTCGTCGGACCTGAGTTCCTAGTTGTACTGGAAACCTGGTAATGATCATTGTTACGTACCAAAGAAACATCTCTAGCATAATTATTTTCCTTACCATAGACATGAAAATTGATAGTACGAGAAAGAAACATAACACATTTAGAACTCTACTGACTCTCATAGAGCCTTGTCTTTGAGAGGAACAGATACTACCATCAACAACGAAACCATTTTATTCATATAATCAATCTATCAGTCAGATACTTCTTTAAAATAAAAATATGATTGGGAGTTGTTTTATTTCCAAAAACAGAGAGAAATCATATCAGCTACCCCCTAATCACGCAAAAAAAGTAACAGTAACAGGAAAAGTGATAGATTTCAAGCCACGGCAAGTAGACTTCGCATGGTCACCAATTTAGCAACGGGGGCAAATGTGTCATGGTAATCAATGCCTTCGACTTGGGTGAAACCCTTGGCAACCAACCGTGCTTTATACCTCTCGATTTCTCCGTTAGGTTTATACTTGATCTTATAAACCCATTTGGAGCTAATTGCTTTCTTGCCCGGTGGTAGATTTTCAAGTGTCCATGTACCATTTTCTTCCAAAGCTTTTATTTCTTTCTTCATTGCTTCACGCCATCGTTCATCCTTGACAGCCTTGTGATAGAATTTTGGCTCATCATTGGAAGTGATGGCCGCTAAAAAAGCTTTATGTGAAGAAGAAAATCTATTGTATGAAACAAAGTTGGACAGGGGATATACCTCCGAGTTCTCTGGAGTTGGGACGGATGGCGCATGGTCTATAGAATTTGGCAACTCTAGAACGTATTGCTCAAGATGTTTAGGCTGCCTTCGTACTCGTTCACTGCGTCGTATCTGATCTTGACTGGAATTTGGCACAATTGAGGCAGTAGTATCTTGAACAATATCTGCTGGAGTGACTAGAGGCTGCTCTTGTTCTTCCATGACTGGCTCTACAGTAACACTTGGAATATGACTAACTTCATCCTCCCAATCAGCATCCCTTTGACGGGATAAGGTCTGTATATTCGACTTTTGTATCTTTTCTTTAAAAGGAAAAATATTCTCAACAAATTTAACATCCCGCGAAGTATAGATAAGTCGTGTTTCAAGATCAAAAACGCGATATCCCTTTTGAGAATGTGGATATCCAACAAAAACACAAGGCCTACCCCGAACTTCAAATTTATCTCTGCTTTTCCTGTTGTCTTTTGCATAAACTAAACAACCGAAAGTCCGAAGGTGTTCATATTTGGGCCTTTTATTGAATAAAACTTCGTAGGGGGTTTTATCTTTCAAAAGTTTGGAAGGCAATCGGTTAATAATATAGGTGGCTGTTAACACGCATTCCCCCCAAAATTACTTGGGTAATCCAGCCTCAAACCTTAATGCCCGTGCTACCTCTAGAATGTGCTTATGCTTACGCTCGACAACACCATTTTGTTGCGGAGTGTCGGTGCAAGAGGTTTCAAGAACCATTCCATGTTCAACATAATAATTCACCATCTCTTGAGATTGAAATTCAAGGCCATTGTCACTACGGACACGTTTTATTCTTTTTCCAAATTGAGTATCAATCATATTGCAAAACATGGTGAGATAGCGGTAAACCTCAGATTTGTATTTCATAAGAAAAACCCATACACCCCTACTAAAATCATCAACTATAGAAAGAAAATAATGAGCTCCAGAAAAAGAAGGTGTCTTATATCCTCCCCAAATGTCACAATGAATGAGTTCAAAACAAGAACTAGACTGCATAGTACTACTTGGGAAAGGAAGTCGTGTCATCTTGGCTCGAAAACATGAATCACAATGTTCCTCATCTTTTATTTTATTACCACAAATATTGTCAAAATAAGAAGAATTCAACATGGATGTGTGCCCTAATCTTTTGTGCCATACACTGGAATCTACGGTAGCCGTCAAAGCCATACCTTCTTGAGCAACTTGTTCCATATAGTATAGACCATTGATGCGCTTACCCATCCCAATCAGAGTCCTCGAAGCTAAGTCCTGCATGACACAAAAATCCGGAAAGAATATTAGGGCACAATTGAAATCTCTTGCAAGTCTGCTCACAGAAAGTAGGTTGCATTTGAAATCAGGAATATTCAAAACATGATTAATTTCAAGGCCATTAGGTAGACTTGTTCCACCAACGCTTTGAACCGGGATAGAGTCCCCATTTGGAATTTTTACTGGTAACTCATTCCCAGATTTTCTTTGATTGTTGAGAATTCTCCCATCGCACGTGATGTGCTCACTAGCCCCCGAGTCAATAATCCAAGGCATCACAGAAACCTTACCAGCCATGTTCGCCGTGGGTGTGTTGCCTCCTTGGTCATTGCTGGTTGTCGGCTGATTCATGTTCAAATACTGAACAAGTTTTGTATAATTCTGTGCAGATAGGCCAGGTATAGGGCTATCACCATTATCTGCGAGATGTACAGATTTTGCAGCGCCTTTTATCTTGCCACGTCCATCTCCCCCTTTTGTCCCATCCCCGCTGTTCTTCTTCCAGCCACTCTCCGGGTATCCTATGAGTTCGTAGCATTTTTCTGCTGTGTGGTATAACTTTCCACAATGACTGCACTTAGACTTTTCTCGCTGACCATTTTTATTTTCTTCCCTGTAGTATTGTCGTTGCCCGCTGCTTGCTTGAAACGCCGCTGCTTCAATGTTAATTCTTCCCATTTATGTGATTTGTTTTTGTCGTTCGTCTTCGGAAACAAGGTGATACGCTGTGCCCAAGGAAACAGTAGGTTTTGTGCCCAAGATCTGTGTTTTGATGGTGCCAAAACTTTCATCGAGACCCATGAGAAATTCGTACAGTCGCTCCTTCTCCCTCATCTCTGCTAGTTGCTTTGGAACTTCACAAGAACATCCCCCACACTTGCATCTTGGAGTGGGTGAAATTGACTGTATTTCATCCCATAATGCCTTCAGTTTTGTGTAGTATGATGAAACCGAAAGTTTCTCTTGTCGAGTGAGAGTTATTTCGCGTTTCAATTCATACGCCCTTGGTGCACTCTCGTTCCCAAATCGTTCTCGTAAGTCTTCCCAAATATCCTGCGCCGTCTTTGCATGTTTGACGCTGTTTCGGATCTCCTTCTCCATGGCACTGTGCAACCATCCCTTTACCATAGCGTTACAACGTCGCCATAGTGACAAATCCGTTGCACCTTCCTTAGGAGTTGGTATAGACCCATCAACAAACCCAAACTTATTTTTTGCAAATAAGGCATTGGCCATTTCATCTGCCCAATCCGAGTAATTCCCGTCGCGAAGGAGATCGCTGACAGATACAATGTTGGGACTGTCCGAGGCTGCGATGTAATAGGGCGACATCACATCCACCGCGGTACTACCGGTGGTGTTGCCTACTGCCATCTCGCTGTTAACCTCACTCGTCATTGTAGAAAAGAAAATAAATTTGCGGAAGCTTGTTTTAGGGTAAAACCAGCTCTGATACCATGATAGATTTCAAGGCAATATGGCAAATGATTTTCATGTATTTTCATACTGATAATGGTACATGATATGTCCTATATATACAAAACTAGCCTCATACAAATATTCTGTGTATCTTCCTAAACAATCTCCAAGACCCTATAAGAAAGGAAAAGAATAATTACAATGCTATAAAACTGGTAACGAATATCAATCAAATACCAATCAAATATTTATCAATTCCATCAAAAAGGAAACATAAAAGTCTGTCTAATAACAAAACAAAGCATTCGCAGGCCAACACATGAATGCTTGACCCCACACCAACACAGCAATATTAATCAGAATTCAGTGATGTTTCTGAACCCAAAAATAGAATATGCAGGCTAAAATTACAGTAAAGTAGCATTCTTCTCTCATTATTTTAATAACCCTTGCCCGAGCCCAGAGAGAGAAATATAATCACTTGACAGTAACGATCTTGATGACAGATGCAGTTCCAACACGGTGCAGGGCCACAACAGCATCTCCCTCCTTGCAGAGCCCTTTTCCTTTTGCATGTTGCAAGGCAAACTCCAGTGCTTCTTCCGTTGACTCTGAATGAGAAGCCCTAGCTGATCCAGCACATAGAACTGGAACCAACCCCCTGAAAATAAGGCTATGCCTTGCTGGTGATTCATCACTGCATGACCAATCAAAAGAATCAGTCTTGATCTCTGGGTGACGCAGCACGGAAGCCGGATAAATTTCTTGATTAGCGCACTAATCACAAGAACTCTTCAAGCGAAGAATCCTCAAACGCGAAGAACTGGAATCCACCAGAAAAGAGAAGAAATTCTCTGAAATTTAATTAATCCAAAACTGAATAAAACAAGTATCTCACAATGTTTTAATACTTTCGAAACCCTAAGCAGCAATTACTACGCAAAAGACCAAAATACCCAAGTTTAATTCGAACTACTCAGTAATTGGAAAATAAAAGAACGTAAATAAGGAAATAGAAACGACGCGAGGCGGGCGCACTATCATTCCCAGGCGGCCGCAGGAATCACAGGACCCTCATCCGTTGTTGACAAAGCTTGAGGCGGGCGCACGGAATTGCTTGAGGCGGCCGCCGCCGCCGAGAGAAACTCCCTGGTTGCACCATTCTGAGGCGGGCGCTTGACCACGGACGAGGCGTACGCCTGGCCAGCAATGTAAGATTGCCTCACCTTAGAGTTAGATTGAGGCGCTCGCAAGGTTGGGGATGGGGCGGCCGCCCGGTGCCTCGTCTCTAAATCGTCTCACCGCATCGCCCTCTCCCACCTCCAAAGAACTCGACCCCGAGTTCACATCTGGATAAAGAACTCCATCCGCATGGTACTCATAGATATCCGCAACGTTAAACGTGTTGGAGATGTTCAAATCATTGGGAAGAGCTACCACGTACGCATTGTCATTGATCTTCCGAGTCACCTTGAACGGTCCATATTTGCGGGGCTGCAACTTCTTGTACGTACCCACGGGAAAACGCTCCTTCCGCAAGAACACCATAACTTCGTCCCCCACAGCAAAAACCTTGACTCGCTTCTTTTTATCCGCAGTCGTCTTATTCTTCAACCCCGTAGCCTCTAACTTAGCCTTGACCGCTTCCTTGACAGCTTGCACATCCTTAGCCATATTCTCAGCAGCCTGACTCACTCCACGACCGCTAGGCAATGGAACCAAATCAACCACGTGTCTAGGGATAGATGTGTACACCAAAGAAAAAGGAGACTTCCCTGTCGCCGAGTGTATGGCACTGTTGTAGGCAAACTCCACTTGTGGTAGTGCAAGATCCCACTGTTTTGGTTTGTCCCCACAAACACTCCTAATCATGTTCCCCAAGGTCCGATTAGTGACCTCCGTCTGTCCGTCTGTCTGTGGATGTGCTGTAGAGCTCCGATTCAGTGAAGTGCCAAACATGCGCCACAAAGTAAGCCAGAAATGGCTCAAAAACTTGGTGTCCCTGTCCGAAGTAATGGACTTAGGAACCCCATGTAGTCTCACAATCTCCCTGAAAAATAGCTTCGCAATGTTGGAGGCATCCGCCGTCTTCTTGCAAGCAATAAAGTGGGACATCTTGGAGAACCGATCAACCACAACAAATACTGAATCTACACCCCGCTGTGTCCGAGGCAAGCCCAAGACAAAATCCATGGACAAGTCTAGCCAAATATCATCAGGAACAGGTAGGGGTAAATAAAGACCAGTGTTTTGAGACTGACCTTTAGAAACCTGGCACACATAACATCTCCGAACAATAGAACTCGCGTCCTTCCTCAGATGAGGCCAGAAATAACTCTCCTCCAAACTCGCAATAGTCTTGTCTCGTCCCAGATGTCCACTAAGGCCTCCGCCATGCAAGTCACGAATCAGCTTCTCCCGCAGGGAAGAAATAGGAATGCACAACCGATCTCCCTTGAACAGAAAACCATCTCGGACATGAAAATCTGCACTAGGGTGCTTGCCCACACACTTCGACCATATCTCCATAAAATCTGCATCCTTCTCGTACAAGTCCTTCAATACGTCAAAGCCAACAATCTCCTGCGATAAAGTGATCAACAAAGAAGCCCTCCTGCTCAAAGCATCTGCGACCTTGTTACGAACTCCCGACTTGTCTTTGAATAATGAACGGGAACTTCTGCAAGTAACTAACCCAGCGTGCATGCATCTTATTTATCACCTTCTGACTATGCAGGAATTTCAAGGCAAGATGATCGGAAAACAGAACAAACTCCCTCTGAACTAGATAATGCTCCCACTGTCGTAAAGCTCGATAGACTGCATAGAACTCCTGATCATACGTGCTCCACTTCTGACGAGCCTCACTCAACTTCTCACTGAAGAAAGCCACCGGACGCTTTTCTTGTGAGAGAACAACCCCAATTCCCATGCCACTAGCATCACACTCCACCTGAAAGATCTTGTCAAAATCTGGAAGGGCAAGAACTGGTGCGGTGCATAACTTCTCCTTGATGATGGCAAAACTCTGATCTTGTTCCAAGCCCCACTGAAATTTCCCCTTCTTCAGACACTCGGTAATAGGTGCAGTAATAGTGCTGAAATCGCGCACAAACCTCCTGTAAAATGTAGCCAAGCCATGAAAACTGCGCACCTCTCGCGATCGCCGTGGAACCGGCCAATCCCGTATTGCCTTCACCTTCTCCTCATCAACATGAATACCGTCCTCACCAACAACAAACCCCAAGAAAAGTAACTTGTTGGTGCAGAATATACACTTCTTAAGATTGATATACAACTGATTATCTTTCAACACCTGCATCACTTGGTTAAGATGTTCCAAATGCGCAGTTCTATCTCTACTATAAATCAGGATATCATCAAAGTAAACTACTACAAAGGAGCCAATAAAAGGTCGGAATACCTGATTCATCAACCTCATGAATGTACTAGGGGCATTCGACAACCCGAATGGCATGACTAGCCACTCGTAAAGACCATCCTTGCTTTTGAAAGCAGTCTTCCACTCATCCCCCGGCCTAATCCGAATCTGATGATACCCACTGCGCAAATCCAACTTTGTAAAGAATTTAGACCCGGATAATTCATCAAGCATGTCCTCCAGGCGAGGAATGGGAAACTCCGTACTTGATGGTGATCTTGTTGATGGCCCGGCTATCAACACACATACGCCACCGATTCCCTTTCTTCGGCACAAGAAGGACGCGCACGTGGGCTCATACTCTCTCTCGATAAAACCCTTCGCAACAAGTCTTCAATCTGCTCCCTCAGTATCTCGTTCTCCTTAGGGCTCATGCGGTAATGTGGGAGGCTGGCGACTAGCTCCCGGAATCAAATCAATCGATGCTTTGAATGTCCCTCATAGGAGGGAGCTCATTGGGCAACTCGTCACCAAGTAACTCCTGGAATCTGATAAAAGCTCGCAATATCCCGTGGCATCCCGATCTCCACACTAACAGTAACCCAACAAAACTTTAACAACTATCGGACAAAAATACTCGGCCTCTCGCAATAGCAAATGTTAGCTCCTTTTCATTCTCGTAGGAGCATCACGACCGGCTTCTCTTTCTCCACCTCGCTTCTCAAAACGTGATACAGGAGCTATAGCAATTTTATGATTATCCCAAGTGAACAACAATACATTATCCCTACCCCGATAAGTAATATCATGGTCAAACTGCCAATGGCGACCAAGCAATATATGACACACATCCATACTCAGAACATCACAAACGACCTCTTCCCTATAATGTTTGCCAATGGAAATAGGGACCCTACAAGTTCGGGTTACTCTGAGTTACGAACCTTTATTCACCCACCCCAAACTATAAGGACTATCATGAGGTTCGGTTGCTAAGCCTAGAAATTCGACCAACTTCGTGAAACAAGATTTTCGGTGCACCCATTATCAATAATCAAATTACATTACCTTGTTCTTCACGTAACAGTGTGCACGCACGATTCTTCCGTTGACCCTCGTCCTTGGAAGAAAGTAACATCCGTTGGAGCACGCATCCAACTCTCTCACCGAACTCCTCTTCCGCAAACTCGGCATCATCATACTCATTGTTCTCGGGCTCATCATCTTCGTACTCATGCACACTGCATTTGTCCTCCGAGTGGGGCAAACATTCGACCTGTGGCCATATCCTCGACAACGATAACACTTGTCCCCCGTTGGCTTGGCGTAAGGATTTGCTGGCTTCGCGCCGGAGCCTTGCTTACTGCGCTACCGCTAGCATTGGTGGTACTGCTTGGCTGCACGGACCGGGCCTTTATCAACTACCGCTCCGAACTACCTTGCTGCGGAAATCTGCGAAAAGGGGTAAAGTTTTTCGCGCTCGATTTCTCTATGAGCTCGGCTTCAACGCTAGGGTGGTAGCATCTCGTCGAGTCCATGCATGATGCAAACCCATCTTCTCTTGGATCGAACCCTTCAATCCATTGATGTAACGAGCAATCCTCCGATCCTCGGTCTCCTCAATCCTAACCCGCGCGGTATACCTCCGAAATTCCGTCGTGTACTCATCAACTATTCTATTACCCCGCACACAATTGAGGTATAATCTCGTATAAGGTCTCCGCTTCAAAATCTGCGGGTAAAAATCGCTCCGAAATTAATCAGCTTCATGCGTATCCGTGTTCGATTGGCCCTTCCCTTGTCGTCGCCTCTGCGCAACAAGCTTCTCCCACCAAACCGCAGCAGTGCTCTTCAATCTGATCGCCACCATCTTGACCTGTTTGTTCGTAGGTACCTCCATAACCTCGAAGAAACGATCAACATCATTCTGCCAATCTAGAAAATCCTCAATTCCCATAGTTCCATAAAATAATGGAATATCCGCCTTAATCCGATAATCTTGTCGATGTCGATTTCCACCCCGTTCCGATTCATCACTGTCTACCTCAACCTCAGACTCGGAATTAGGATCCTCATCCTCATTATTTTCGCCCCTCCTAGGGCGACGGCCCTGTTCAATACCTCTGTCTCTCTCGCCACCACGATTACGATTAGCACGAGCGTTAGGACCTCGTTGAGCAGCCACGAGCGCCTCCAACTGTGTTGACATCGCAGCCATGGCTGTGGTTAAGCGATCGAACTCCTCCCTTGTCACTTGGTCCCCCATAACAAATCAGTGGTGAAAAGACAGGATATGGCCTGCTCTGATACCAACTGACGCAGCACGGAAGCCGGATAAATTTCGTGATTAGCGCACTAATCACAAGAACTCTTCAAGCGAAGAATCCTCAAACGCGAAGAACTGGAATCCACCAGAAAAGAGAAGAAATTCTCTGAAATTTAATTAATCCAAAACTGAATAAAACAAGTATCTCACAATGTTTTAATACTTTCGAAACCCTAAGCAGCAATTACTACGCAAAAGACCAAAATACCCAAGTTTAATTCGAACTACTCAGTAATTGGAAAATAAAAGAACGTAAATAAGGAAATAGAAACGACGCGAGGCGGGCGCACCATCATTCCCAGGCGTCCGCATGAATCACAGGAACCTCATCCGTTGTTGACAAAGCTTGAGGCGGGCGCACGGAATTGCTTGAGGCGGCCGCTTCGCCGGCCGAGAGAAACTCCCTGGTTGCACCATTCTGAGGCGGGCGCTTGACCACGGACGAGGCGTACGCCTGGCCAACAGAAGATTGCCTCACCTTAGAGTTAGATTGAGGCACTCGCAAGGTTGGGGATGGGGCGGCCGCCTGGTGCCCTGTCTCTAAATCGTCTCCTGCATCACTGGGACAACCACAGATAATATCGGCATGCCTGGTCTGTACTTAGCTACCAGCTTAGCAGTACTCCCTCCTCGGGTTAGAACCAATATAAGCACAGCCTTGGAGGAGTTGGCTGTTCGAACTGCAGAAGATGCCAAGCTCTCCAATGGGCTCATGGGTACCGGTATCGACCATCTTAGCTACAAATTTCTGTTGATTTTTCCCTTGAAATCTCTACCACTTGATTCTAGGGTCTACCTGTGGTTTTCTCTTTCTTGAAATTCTCCTACTTCAAAAATCTAGTACCACAAGTCTATGTTGAGTTGTTGTGCTCTCACTCGGAATAACCTTGCAATCTGTATAACTCTTTCTACAAGCATTTCTTACTAAGAAGAAGTCAATCTGACTCGCATCACCTCCACTCCTATAGGACACCAAGTGAGATTCTCTCTTCTTGAACCAAGTGTTCATTATACTCAAGTTATATGCCATCGCAAAATCCAGTATACTATTTCCTGCTTCATTCCTCTCCCCAAAACCAAAACCTCCATGTATGCTCTCAAAGCCATATCGACTAGCCACCACATGCCCGTTCAGATCACCACCAATGACTAATTTCTCACCACTAGGTACTCATTGCACTACCTCCTCCAAATCTTCCGAAAACACTTGTTTAATAGATGCATCCAACCCTACTTGTGGTGCATATGCGGAAATAATAGTTATAATCTCATCACGTATCACAAGTTTAATGTCCATAATTCGATCACTCTTCTTGTACACTTTCACCACATCATTAATATACTCCTTATCAATAATAATACCCACTCCATTTCTACCCTTACTCTTTCCTGAGTACCAAAGCTTACAATCCCAAATATAATATTATTTTTATAAAAAATAATATTAATTATTTATTTTGGGACGAAAAAAATAGTATTATGTTAAATATATAAATAAATAATACATACATATAATATTTAAATAAAATTATCTATCTCTGCCACTGTGGTATCAACATGTTGTTATTGCAATAGGACACATTAATAATAATCATTACGTCATAGTAACATTGACAGAAGAATACCCGATGCCGACTCTCATGCCCCAATGAATTAGTAATAGTTTTATTTAACTAAAAGACGTTTTTTCTTAATCGAGTGTAAAATTGTTTTTTTCTGAAATTTTGTGTTAAATTAATTTTAAAAAATCAAATAAAAATTTAAGTTAAAATATACAATTATCTTAAACCAAAATTTGAATTAAAAATATTTATTGTGAAGAAGTTTAGCAAATCCAAGTATGTCATTTTACATACTTTATTACTACTCATATATATACATACCCATTTAATTTGAGAATCTAATGTCTTTTTAAATACTTTATCCACTCGTCTCATATAAATATCATATTTAATTTGTCAACATTTTAAAATAATATTATGTTTATTTATTTATATATGACTTGCACAATAGTAAAATTGTTTTTTATTTTCATTTTTTAAAAATGCAATATTTATTTTATAACAAATTTAAAAAGAAAGTGAAATATTTATTATAAAAAAATTGAGATTAAAACAACATTACATTTTTATTAAAATTACAAATAAATAAATTTATGTAACTTGTAAAATTATAAAAATATCAAAATATAAAGGAGGAAGAAAAAAAAGGTGTAACATTGAAATTTAAGGCCTATTAATAAACATATGTGAATTATTTGGTTTAAACTTAAAAAACTAATCAATGACAACTTTTTATAATATCAAAATTGTTTACACTACCTTTTTCAAATTTGATAGTGCAAATAAAAGCACCCATTTTTATTTTATTTTTGTCGTTTTCAAAACAAGTGTCAGATTTTGGAGTGAATGTATAGTAATTGCTATGATATGACAAGTCAATAATTATATGAATTAAAATATTTGAAAGAGTGGAGTAGGTGGAAGGTTGCTTTCATAAAGGTATTATTATTGTCAAACTTTAAAGCCCAAAATTATAAAGAAAGTGACCCCTACAACCTCTAATTTTAGTCCTTTGTTCCTGACCCTACCCACTTTTTATTTCTTTTCATTTTACCTCTATACTCTCAAACCAAAGTATCTACTGTAGTACTCCCTCCTCCCTAAAAGTTTGTCCCATTTAACTTTTAAGTTGAACTTTGACCACAAATATATGACAATTTAATTATGTTCATGAAATTCTAAAAATTCCTATTGATTCACCATTAATAATATTATCAACAACAACTTTTAGAATTTCATGAACATGATTAATCTCTCATAAATTTGTGGTCAAAGTTCAACAAAAAAGTCAAATGGGACAAACTTTTAGGGACGAAGGGAGTATTTTTTATTGGAATAATTATCGAAGAATCATGCAATGACCCTCTATTTTACAAAGAATAATGTACTATATAGTGACAGCTTAATGCAATATACTTTTTGCTTTTATTTTAAATATTGCAACATGGTTGAATGTCGTTAAATTTGATTAACAAACTCATTAAAAATATAACCCAATTCCTAACTTAACAAAAATCTCTATTTCACAAGAATAATGTACTATGTAGTGACAGCTTAATGCAACGTACTTTTTTATTTTATTTCTAACTAGTATTGCACCCGTGCGATGCACGATGTGTAATTTCTTATATTTTTAACTTGTTTTTATGTAGTTTAAACAAATAATTTTATTCTAAATAAAATTACTTTTTCAATATAATTTTTTTATGTACAATATATAATGCACATTTTCAGATTAAGCATAATTTTTTGTTTTTATTTCAACTAGTCAGTAACCCGTCGGTATCCGACGGTGAATAATTTTTTTTTTTGATTAAGTAAATAATTATTTATGTGTTTTAATATATTTTTAAGTAACAATATAAATCAAAATTGATAATCAATGTAGCGGATATTAGGAGTATAATTAATACAGAAAAAAGATGTTGACATATGATGTAACGTGGAAAGCCCTTGAGACAACTATCTCGCCGACACAAAACCACGGGAGGTTAGGTCCCTGCCTAACCAAAAAACATTATTAAGATTTTAGTGTTACAACTTTGGAAGATGAAGAGATATGGTTACAATAGCGTGAGTTTAATAGTGTGTGCCTAAGTGTCAACATAATCTCTTCCATCTCCTATATATTTAAAGAAAAACAAAATAAAAACAAAGAAAATAATAAGAAATTGCAATACTTTTGTTTAACCACAAATTGTGCGACATAAATTCTCGAGTCCGTCGAAAACTTCCTTGTAGACTACATTCGGCGTCTTGTCATATGTTTGAGCATCGAATCACAAATAATAACTTTAAGTCCTCTCTTGCTGGTTACTCTGGAAAATGCTACATAAAGTTGTCTGTGACTGAAAATAGGTTGTGAAAGATATAGTCCTATATGGGAAAGAGATTGTCCCTGACTCTTGTTGATTGTCATGGCAAAAGAAACGGCAAGTGGAAATTGCCTTCTTTGGATTTTACCGAAAATTTTGTCACATCTGACGGAGACATTATCATTCTAGGAATACGCACCTTCATGCCAGCATTCTTTCCCGAAAGCATCTTGGCTTCGACTACGTGCTTACCTACATATATGTAACAAAATTAAGTATTAAATTATATGTATATAAAAATTAAAAAATTACTGTATTTACCTAATTGAGTGACAATCATTCTGGTGCCGTTACACAATTCAGCAGCTTGATCAAGATTTCTCAAAAGCATTATTATGCACCCAACCTTCAGCTTAATAATGTGATTTCCAATCCAGAACACTTGATAGTGTTTAGAAATTCAGGTGAGAATATATCTTCAGCACCATTTTCATCATCCTCATCCTTACAAATGGCATCAGAACTCATATATTCAACTTCGTCTCCCGGAAAGAGTGACATGACATAATCATTTATGTTATCGACAATCTCATTTGTTGGAGCAAGCACAACTCTAGTCTTGAAGAATCCTTCGACATCCTTATTTTGCAATAAGTCAGGATATATAGATTCGACTATTTTTGCAATAGGATCTGAAGCCTCACGAATCAATATATCGTCAGGAAGGTTAATGTCAATTTCCCCGTCATTATCTCCACCGGCAATCTCATCTCTGACACTCAAGAGCCACTGAGCGAAATCTCTTATCTCTTCGGAATTATGAGAAGTAGAATCACCCTACATTAAGTTAAATATATACAAATTACTTAAATTGAAATAAAAATATTTAAGTAGATGAATAAATGCTATTTTTTTGCTTTATTTGGGCGCCGATGGGGCGAAAACATTGTATTTACATTTTAATTACTTTTCTAATTTATGCTTTCTCAATTTGCATATTATCTGAGCCTTGGGGCGACTTTTTTGCTTGGAATTGGGGTGGCGGGCCAAAATGATTTATAATGGTATATAAATGCTTGAATGGCTTACTGGATATGTTTTTGTACGGGTTTTGGTTGAAAAAGTGGGGTGAAAACTCCTTGGGCAGCAACTCTGGTTCTTTGCAGAATTTTTTTGCCTCGCAGAGGGCTAATGTAGCCGTGCGGCATGGCCTTGAGGGAAAATGAAGCCGTGCGGCTAACGGTTACGTCACGAAATTTGGTTATTTTACGAATAAAAGCAAGGCTTGGCCATTTCATTTCATTTTCACTCTAGACTTGTCCCAATTGTTCCCGAGCATATTTTGGACCGAAAAGCACCATCTTTGAACACTTTGCGATGGAGAAGCCCGTCGGATTGCAAAGGGAAGCGAGACCATTTTCTATACGGTCTTCAATCTTGGGCGAGACATAACTTCCAAAATCACAAGGGCTGCTTGATTCTTCCTTCAAGATCAAGTCTTTATGGCATTTGAGGGATCTCCCGCCCGATTGGGACTGTTGAGAGCCGCGGCAAAGTTACAGGGACGTCAGGAGACATGTTTCTTGCTTTTCTTACAACTAAATTGTCCCAACGCACGAAGACTTGAGCCTTGATTGGGGTCCCGAGGCGAGGCTATATCTATTCCCGGCCCCCATTCGGAGACGCGCCGGTGACAGTAAAGCTTGCATCTTTTCTGTAGATTCCTTTGGGAGAGGTGAGAGGATGATGGTAGCCCGGATAGGATTGACCTTTACGATATCCGGGCGGGTTTGGGTCTCCGGATATGGGCTGCGACCGCGGTGGCTATGGATGCTTTCATTCTCTGCGTATTCTACTGTTGTTCCTTCTTTGAGTCAGTGGGGATCTGTCATAGTGGCCTCTTGGACATGGTCGAGGCTGCGAGTGGGAAGGATATTGTCCCGCTGATTTTGGGAGAGACATTTCATGGGATCGATAGGATGGCTCGGGAGACCGTTTCATGAGGTCAGGAGTCCGGCTATGTTGACTCTGTGGGCTGCGGGGAGAGGCTCGGGGCTTTGCACGGGGCTTTGCCGACTCGGTGCCCTTGGGTGATTTCTCGGAGAGGTGCGCCTAGGCGGCGGGAACGGGGTAGGCTGGGAGGCGATGATGGCTAGGCTATCCACTTCGGACATCCGTTGGTGGATACCACATTGGAGGTTGCGGACCGGGAGGATATTTCGGGAGTCTTATGCTTTGTGAGGGTTCCGGGATTATCTGGTCATCCTTCTACATACCACTGCTTAGTATCCGGGCGGTTTGGGGCTTTACGGGAGCCTTTGAGTGATTGGGAGGACATCCGGACCATGGAGGTGGTGTCATTGGACATGAGAGATCCGGCCCGGCTTCTCTTTCTTCTCGAGGGCTTGGACATATACTTGCTTTCCCACCCGGGGCTATCTTCGGGAGCGGGAAGAGCACCATCTTGACCACTTTGTCTACTTGGGTGAGTACGAGAGGGAGATGGGAGCGACTCGGGTTATCTTGGAGGATAGACGTCGAGCTTTATTGGGAGGCGGCGCGTGACTCGAGTAGGACTACGAGGAGAGGCGAGGCTAAGGCGAGTTGCCATAACCAATCGAGTGACTTGGTCGGAGATATGGAGGTTCGGTACAAGAGATTGTCCAGAGGTCGCTCCTTTGGCCCGAGGCTCGAGAGGGAGGAGGTGCGGACTCGTGCTCGGATAGAGAGAGCACTCATTGACACGGGGTTGGTAGAGGCTCCGGTGAGGATACCGGAGGTCGGGATGAGGGATACCGACATTATTGAGAAGAAAAGGAAGAAGACTCGACGAGGCCAAGGAAAAGGGAAGAGAAGGCTGAAGAAGACTCGGCGAATGACGGCGACAAGTCTTTTCTCGAGATCCTCTTATTGCCATTTGCAAACACATTAGTTTATTTAGGCATTTTATTGTATTTTAGATCTTTTTAGCGAGGTTAGCAGAGTTAAGAGGTAGACCGTGCTTGAACTCATCAAGAAGTTTTTAACTTGTAATGAACAAGGCATATTATCTTAAAAATTAATCAAGACACATTTCATGGAAATTCAAATGTCTCTCTTTTTTTATTGATCGGGACATATTTCATGGAAACTTAATCGTCCTTTTTATTGTTTTAGACCGAACCATATATGGTGCCTACGTTCCCCTTTTACAAGAAAGGCTAAGGGCTCGGGTCTACGTAGTTCATTACAGTGAACCAAATTTTTTTTTTTTTTTTTTTTATGTGCGGCCACATTTTTGCCTAGACCGCCCTTTTTGGGGTTTTCGGCCTAGCTTGGCATTACTCTTTTTGCACTAAGATTTTTTTCTCTTTTTTTTTTTATATGTGCAACCACTGTCTTTTGCCTAGACCGCCCTTTTTGGGGTTTTCGGCCTAGTGGGCATTACTCTTTTTGCACTAAGATTTTTTCTTTTTTTTTTTTTTTTTTTTTATTAGACATAGTATCTTCGGAGTTTATCACCGTTGGTGGGTGGACAAAGGGATTGCCATCCAAGTCTGCAAGCTTCATTGCTCCTCACGACGGTATCTTGCACCACATAAGGGCCGATCCGGACGGGTTCCCATTTTCCCAGGGGTTGTCTACGGTAGGGGGCTTTACTTTCGGCACTAAGTCGCCCTCTTTGATGTCTACGGCCTTGACCTTTTTATCAAACGCTGCGGCCATTCGCCTGCAGTAGGCTCGGGTGTGTTCCATGGCTTTTAGCCTTCTCTCGTCAAGCGGGGCTAATTCATCATGCCAGTGCGCAACCATTCCACTTCATTGACACTGTTTTCCAGGAGGACCCTTAATGACGGGATTTCCCGAGCTCAGCTTTGGTAACACTTGCTTCCATCCCGTAAGTTAGAGGCAAAAGGAGTTTCTCCTGTGGGCTGTTCGACGAGACGTTACGTAGCCCCGAGTGCTAGGTGCGGCTTTTCGGGCCGGGCCACGACCACGGGTGGCCATCTTCGGATGATCCGCTCGAGTGTCTTATTAGCTGGGGGCTTCCACGGCTCCCGTTGGTCCGAAAGTGCATGCACGGGGGATGACTTGTGGCGAGTAACTACGAATTCGACGGCGGTCTATCGCAGTCTCCTTCGAAGTGTGACCCATTATCGAAATGATCTCGTTGGGCACCCCATATCACGCACATTATGTTTTCTTTGATGAAGCTGGGCCACTTTTACGGAAGTGAGGACCTTGTAGGACTTGGCCTCTACCCGCTTGGTGAAGTAGTCAATGGCTACCAACGCGAACTCATGCCCATTGCTCCCGGTCGGGGATATTTTCCCTATCACGTCAATGCCCCAAGTTGCAAACGGCCAAGGAGTCGTCATGCGGTACGAGGTCATGAGGTGGGAGATGGTTGAGGTTGGCAAACCGGCTGGCATTTGTCGCGAGGCTCGGACGTCTTTGAACGCGGTCTGTCTCCATGGAGATCCGGTAGTAACCCATTACGAGGATCACTTGCATCGGGGCTCGGCATTCATGTGAGGACCGCGAGGACCATTGTGGACTTCGGTCATCAACTCTCACGGCTCTTTCTTGAGTGACACATAAGAGGAGTGGTCCTTGATACCGCTTCTTGTATAGGTTGCCTCCTAGAATGACATAATGAGAAGCCAACTTTTCGGGGCTTGTAAGCTCTTGGCTACGATACCTTCTTTCGGTCTACCTTCTTCGTCTCTGAAAGGTGACTCTCCGTCTTTGAGGAATTGGTAAATCGATTGTACCAAGGTTCCTTTATAGGCTCGGGTCCCCAGAGTCCACTTCACAACGGAAGGTGGGGCTTCTCTTCTACCCACTCTGAAGGGCTTTATGGCTTTTCCCTCGGGGATCTCTACCAATGAGGCTAGAGTAGCTAGGGCATCTCCGAATCTGTTCTTTTCCCTCGGCAAGTAGTGGAAAGTCACTTCTCTGAAGCTGTCAGTCAACTCCTCCATATGGGCATGATACCGTTGCAAATTAGGGTCCACAGTCTTCCACTTGTTGGAGACTTGGTTGATGATCAGTGAGTCTCCGTAAACTTCGAGCTCCTTGACATTTCTTTCTAAGGCAGCCTCCAAACCAGCAATGCAGGCTTCATACTCGGCGACATTGTTCGTGGCAGGAAAGTTCAACTTGAGGGCTATGGGGGTATGCTCATCTTTCGGATCGACCAATAGCATTCCTACACCGTTTCCTCTTTTGTTAGCGGCTCCGTCAAAGAACAATTGCCATATATTTTCAGGCCCAACGGCAAAGATCCCTTCATCTGGAAATTGGGGTTCAGGCCCTCTGTCTTCATTCTTGGGGAAATTCGCCGGGTGATCGACAATGCTTGACCCTTGATGGCCTTTACTGGTCACATAGTTGATGTCGTATTCTGCCAAGAAGAAAGACCACTTCGCTAAACGCATTGAGAGGGAAGGCTTGTCAAAGATGTACTTGATGGGGTCCATTTTCGAGACCAAATTCACAGGGTGGGCTTGCATATAATGCTTCAACTTGCCGACTACCCAGACCAGTCCTGCACAAGTCTTTTCACATGCTTGAGTAATTGAGCTCACTCCACTGTAGCTTCCGGCGACAAAGTAAATGGCGTTTTCCACCCGAGAGTCTTTCTTTTCCTGAGCAAGCATAGCCCCAACTGCCATGTCTGTGACGGTGAGATAGAGCAGAAGAGGCTTCTGTCTATGTGGGGGGCATAGTACCGGGGGATGTACTAAGTATGCCTTGATTTGGTCAAAGGCATCTTGGCATTCTTCGGTCCATTCTGTGTCCACATTCTTCTTCATGAGCTTGAAGATGGGCTCGCACATAGTGGTCAACTGATTGACGAAACGGCTGATGTACTGCAATTTACCCATGAAGCTCTTGACTTACTGCAGGTTTGAGGTGGCCTCATATCCATGATGGCTTTGATCTTTCGGGGTCAACTTCTATACCTCGCTCCGTGACCATGTACCCGAAGCACTTTTCCCCTTGTCACTCCGAAGGTGCATTTGGCGGGGTTTAGTCTCATGGAATGTTGTCTCAACCTCTCAAAGAATTTTCGTAGGTCAACAAAGTGCTGCCCACCTTCTCCTTTGGAGTGGACTATCATGTCATCTACGTAGACCTCAATCTCCTTGTGGCTCATGTCATGAAAAAGCGCGGTCGCTGCCCTTTGGTAAGTAGCCCCGGCATTCTTGAGCCCGAATGGCATTACCGTATAACAGTGGGTTCCCCATGGTGTGGTGAAGGCTGTCTTTTCTTGGTCTTCCTCGGCCATCTTGATCTGGTTGTAGCACTGAAACCATCAACGAAGGATTTGACTTCGTAGTTGGCAGTGGAGTCCACCGGGATGTCTATGTTTGGCGAGAGGGTAGTCGTCTTTGGGGCTGGCCTTGTTCAGATCTCGGAAATCCACAGCAGCGCACCTTCCCATTGGCCTTGGTTACGGTCACGATGTTGGACAACCATGTCGGGTATTCAATAACTCTGATAAACCCTACCCTTGTTAGCTTCTCAATTTCTTCTTTAACCCGTAGAGACCATTCCGGCTTAATCTTTCTCGGTTTCATTTCTTGGCTTAGCATCTGGTGCTAGAGGGATTCTGTGTTCTACTATCGAAGCTGTCTAGCCCCGGCATATCTTTGTATGACCATGCAAACACGTCGATGTATTCTACGAGCAGCTCGATCAACTGGTCCCTTTCAACCCCCTGGAAGAAGCTTCCAATCTGTGTCTCTTTAGGTTCCTCAATAGTACCCAAGTTCACACTTATCAAAACCTCCTCGGCAGCTTGGGCCCGGTTTTCCTCTTTTTCTGAAACCTGCTTAAAGATTTCTTTTAATGTATTGTTCGTTTAGTGTGTTTTGCATCTTGTTCAAATGATTCATTATTAACTGTTGTTAAGTTTTGGGTTAATTTATCATTTGTTAAGTTGGCAATAAGAGGATAATCGAAAGATTTGTCATTTCATTCAAGATAAGGGGAAAGATGACATCGATTACATTTTCATAATCCTCGGGCGTGAGGCGTAGAGGCCTTCTGGATGGCTCGAGAGCTGGAATTTGAAGATTCTGACTCGGCGAATAGACAACGGGGTGTTTGACACGGCCCAGGTTGAGGAGGACGCAGGTACCAATCCAAGCTCCGTGATCATTTCTTTGTCGGCGGCTATCGGCCACACGAGAATGTCTCCCAATTCTTCAATGGCATTTCTGTCTTAGTTACCAAAGTGCGAGGATCAAAATGACTTTCACCATCGTCTCCAATAACGTGCAACTATCTCGTTATGCAGGCTGAAGTCGATCAAGTCTGGGATTTGTGCTTCTTCGTCAAAACAACTCTTGCAAACCCACTGACTGTCTTCAACTCCTGCGCGCGTCTATCTGGCTAATCTTTGGAAGAGCTAACTCAGGCGGAGAAGTCCATTGTCCCGGATGCTTGACTCTTTGACACTGGCCGGATTTCCTTTGAAGACGTACTCATTACGAGCGGTAGTGGTAGCCCCAAGGATATACGGCAAATCAAGGAACATTCTTGAACGGGATTGGTGGCTTTCCCTAACTTTCTCAAGGTTCTCTAGAAGGGTTTTACGCAAGGAGATCGCGATCACTTTCATCATATTGTGTCCCTCCTTTTATAAAGTAATGGGTCGAGACGGTGTAAGGATGGAGGTGGACCCCTTCACCTTCGTGCCTTTAGCTTTTCGGCATCCCTAGAGTTCGGTTTGTACCCCAAGCCATATACGGTAGTCTGCTCCTTCACATCAATGATGGTGTTACGACCTTGAAGTCTTCTACCCAATCCAAGTCCCGGAAGATAACTCATTTTTCGCATCATTCTCGTGGCGGGAGGGATTTTATCGGAAGTAGTGGTGAGGTCAGTGCAACACACTTGTGCCTTGGAAGAAGCTATGGAGAATCCGGTCAATGCTAACCCTTCATCATCGTGCTTGATCTCCAATATCGGGATATCCCAGGCTGGTTCCTTCTACCGTGACCTTTGTCCCCATAAATGGTGGTGATAGTTCCATCACTCGGTGAAATTTGTGATGCAAAGTAGAGGCTACCCCGTTTATCACGGTGGATCCAAGGCCGTCCCAGCAAGGCGATAAATGAAATCGGAATGTCAATAACTTGAAAATCAACGTCCATGACCTTTTTCCGAACCACATCTTGAGAGTGGCGATCCCCAAACTGATCGTGCGGTGGAGTCATAGGCACTTAATAGTTTGACTAGAAGGCTTTAAGTCAGTTGGCTTGAGATCCAATAAATCCATCATTTTAGGCGGCAAGACATTCATTGCGGACCCCCGTCGACTAGTACTCGTGGCAATCGACGCTCTTCTAAGCTGGACCGTGATGTAAAGAGGTTCGTTGTGACTAGCCCCATACTTTGGCGGGTTGGATTCGGTGAAGGTAATGATGTTTCCGTAGTGGATATTTCCAATCATTTGGACGACCTCATGCGGGGTGACATCTATGGGCACCGTAGTCTTGGCCAAACTTTCTTCTAGCTTCAACTTATGAGGGTATGAAGAGGTCAACGGGGACCATAAGGAGATATTGGCTTGGGTACACTTCAAGGCGAGTTAGGACTGGATCCTCCTTATCGGAGTCGGGCTTTTACGCTTCGGCTTATAAGGTCTTTTATCTGTCTTTGGCTCCGAAATGGCATTCCTTTTGTCACCCTTAGGTACATTCAATACTCATCCGTCCGGACCGAGTCATCACATAGACATTGGATTTTCCTTGGTCATTATTCCTCCGGAGGATTACATCAATTCTTTCAAAGTCGGGCGGATTCTTGCGGCGTATGGCCAATTCTGGCTGATTGATCGATTGACGGTCTTTGTCGGAAGCATAGGCGGCTTCCCGAATCTGGTCCCAGGTTACCGGCTTTTTGACCTTTTCACATTCTCCGTTTAAAGCTTTCACGGTCTCATTCAAACTTTTCAAAGTCGGCATACAACAAAATTATCACTTCCGGAGTTTGGAGCTTGGCAAATGGCTTTCTCATCCGAACCTAGCAACTTCTTTAACGAGTAGGATCACATTCCTCATCAGCTGTCAAGCATGTCTTTTCTTTCCCTGAGGTCAATCTTCGACGGCATCTTTGACGTTGGCCAAACATTTTACGAAGTGGGAAATTCCATCATCAATAAGGATTTACTGCCGAAAGTTGGGTCAAACCTTTCATGGCGGGTTCCTTTTCCTTACTTGTCGAGAGAGATATTTTCCGGGCTTTTTGGCTTGGGCTAACCCACTCCTCTATTGTCCCTTCCGCACGCCCATTCGTGTGTGTCTTCATCGGTGTCCCAGCTACGTAGCTCTCAAGTGGGAACTTTCATCTTGGCTCTTATGACCAATGATGAGGGCAAGCAGGTGTCTGGGATAGCTTGAGAGCGCCGTATGAGGGGTATCTCGGGACGACTCTTTCCTTGGGCTTTAGGGATTACCAGGAAGACGTCATTATCATCGTAGGACATAAAAGGGGACTGGGTCAGCCTCTAAACTCGAGGACTCTTTCCAAGGCATCCATACATTCTTCTTCGTACCAATGATTTCGGGAGTGACTACTAACTGCTTGTGATAGAGTCTACCAGCTTCTACGATGAGAGTTTGGCTTCGGCGACGCTTACATGTTCTAGATCTAGGTGGGGAGCCCACTTCCCTCTTTGGCTAAAGCTTCGATCAAGTCTCTCCATTCACCTACCAAGTCCTTGTACGGAGTATTGAACTTCTAGGATATGGGACTGCATACACTACAATCTCATCAACTTCTCAGGAGCCTTTGCATAGGTACTGCAGACACACTTTGAAGTGATTTCATCCCCTATTCCAGTGTCCGTGGCTTTCTGCCTCATCTTGCCCCCTTTCGGGTTTCACTCTAGTTGGCTCCAAGTCCATTCCTTCTCTTGAATCCGTCATAAATCCATCACCTTTGTAAATCCACTTCCCATTCCTATTCTCGGTTCCGCCCACGTGACTCCGACTTTCGTTGTAGCCGTCTCACAATAGAGCAGGTAGAGCAAATTCACTGGGCGTTGACAAAATTGGAAAAGGTCAAACTGGCCTTTAGGGATTCCAAGGTACTTGCAGGAAATTTGGCTCGGAAGTGAAAGGGAGGAAAAAGGGTCCCGTGGGGGATTTGGGAGGAAGCGAGGGTGTCGAGGACCACTAACGGCTTGGGGTATTGGAGAAGGCTGAGAAGGGACAAGTCTTTGTGCAATGGGTTATATGAAAGATAGGGGAGGGCATTGGCATGGTTATAGGCTAGCTCTTCTTCCACTGGTCATCCCTCGGTTACCCAAACCAAGGCCTTTGTTTTGTCCAAATCGGTCATTCTCAGACTCTGCGGGCGGTGAAACCGAGGATCTTGCATGGAACTGCGAGGCTGTACGAGGATTACCTCGCATTGCTAACAAGTCAGCTGACCGTGTTCTGGCACCCACCTTCTTTCTCGGCTAGCGGCAGAAAGGGATAGTGGGAAAGGTTTAGACTCGGGGTAGGTGTTTAAGTGAAGAAGCTCAGGGCAATATGCAAATTAGAATCTTCAAGTTTACTTAAAACGAGTGTCTTTTATTAATATCTATTTGGTTGCGGAAAAGGGTTACGCCCTTCTTTTTCACAACTACTCTAGATCCTGGATCGGTGGGTTCCGTCCACTACGTCTATAAGCCCTCGTATT
The DNA here is from genome assembly GCA_022495995.1 of Adenophora triphylla var. japonica. Classification (NCBI taxonomy): domain Eukaryota; kingdom Viridiplantae; phylum Streptophyta; class Magnoliopsida; order Asterales; family Campanulaceae; genus Adenophora; species Adenophora triphylla. The sequence goes on from JAFEMH010006481.1 coordinate 120,014, forward strand.
CCACCTGTATTTTTTTTGCACGACCTCCTGTGGTGGATGTAGCCCAGCGCCGAGGTCCTATAGTGAGCACGCGGATCCCACCGACCTGGAGGAGTAAAAAGAACGCTCCTATCCGGGGTCTAGCGGGTCATAGGACAGCTTTCAACGCCACGAGCGATGCGGATTATAGTCAAGGCAATACCGGGAAAGTCTCGTCTACGCCTTGAGCGGGGATCTTTGACGGAGTTTTCGCTTGAGCGAATGGACGGTTTTTGACTTTCGATAATGTCCGAGAATATAATAGGCATGTGGGTCGGGCGGCAAAAGCCGGATGACACGAGTTGTCACATTGAACTTCGTTGCATACTGCGAGGCGTGAAGTCGGAATCGAAGTCAATGCTTAGGTCAAGATCTTGCCAATTTTTCTTTGTCGAATTTCCTAAGCGGTAGCTTCGCAGAGCGAAAGATCTTTTGATTTTTTGGCAAAGAGACTCGGTCTTGACTCTTACGCATTCCTAGTGGTGGGTCAAGGTCAATAGTCAATGCCTGGAGTCAAGATCCCACTTGGAATTTTTTTCTTGTTCGGAATTTCGTGAGTAATTCTCGCTTGAGCGAAAATCTTGAGCTTCCGTTATGAGCTAAGGCTTGACCTTTACGTGGGTATGCAAGCCGGGCTAGTATGACACTTGGACTAGACCAAAAAACCCAACCAAAAGTCACGGTTTTTTGAAACGTGTGACACCTGATCGTGTCATTGGTCGGCAGTACACTCGCCGCCATGGGGAGGTTGGGATGATTCCGTGCGCGCCGGGAGCATCGTAAGGCTATCCGTGGATGCGGCAATGGGAAACCACCCTCGGGTTTGAAGGACGTGCGTGCAAAAGTGTACAATGTGATATATCGGGTGCGCGTAGTGTGCGGTCTCCTAAAAATGTTCCTTTTTGAGTTAAAAACGAGAGATTTTCATAAATGTGTTTTAAAGGAATGATTTTCTGACGGGGAAAATGCAACACGTAAGCACGTAAATTTTTCCGGGGAGCCCCCAGCCGCTCATGGAGCCGGGAATAGCCCCAAGCCGCTAGGACTTGCCCGGTTAACCATGATTTTTCCCGGTGGAATTGCCACCGAGGTCGCCCGGTGAGGAATCCAAGGAGGATTGAGCCGTACGACCGCATGGATCAATTTTCCAGGTTCCACTCCTTTTGCTATTTTTCTGGGTTGTTTCAGGTTCAAAGTATGCAATGCATTCCAAGATGCAAATGATGCAATGCATGGTAAAGAAAGCAAGCACGATTAATGAGTACCTAAGTGATGGAGTCTAACCCGCTCGAAAGGGAAAAGCTTTCTTCTATTATTTTTTCAAAATTATTTTTTTTCGAAAAGGGAGTGCTGGTACAGTAGGATTGTTAAAACCACCTGGTCATCCCAAGCCCCTGTTAGGGAGCGATATCGGGGAAGGTTAAGTGGGGTCCACCTATATACCAAGTATCGACTTTTGCTTTGAAAATAAAGCTTTTCTCCTTTCTTTGGGATGATCCCCCAGTAGTCGCCAAGTCGTGCAATGTGTGCCCAAAATTTTGTTTATTGGAATTCACGCGAGTTTGAAGACACTCCGAGTTATTTGAAAAACGGAGTCGCCACGCCATTTTGATTACCTCAAAACTTTGAAAAAAAAGGTTTTATGGGTTCGGAGGTTAAGTTACCCCTTGGGAAGAACGTTTGGCGTTCACCCAAAGTGCCTTGCCAGGAGCAGAGTCTCCCGAGATTTTCATTAATCGTGTTTGCTTGCGTGCTTTCTTTGTGTGCATGTGTTTGAGAAGTAAAAGGGGGAATGTCCCAAGTTATCTTCCCGACGTGATAAACCATTTGTTGGTTGTCGCTCGGGATTTCTTGGAGATTTATGATTGGGATTATGATCCCGTCCTCGTGATCTTATGACTTATGATCATCGCATTTTAAACCTCGGGACCTCTCGGACTTGCGTGATCGAGAGAATATTGACTCTCTTTTGGTCAAAGATGAGGTTCTTTAGGAAGGAATGTCCTTAGCCCATCAATCCTACGCTTTAAGACGGTCGAGCTCGTATAGAGGCTTCATACTCATTCTTAAGCGATAATCGGAGAATATAGGGTTCAAGGTTATCCTTTTTCCTAAAGAAA